>CM050173.1:112222433-112497433 GCA_027410445.1 Discoglossus pictus
TATTTGTTTGATTTTAAACTGTAAAAACAGAGCTTATAAGCACTTCCTAATAAAATAAAGCACATAACAGTAAATATATTCTATACCTGGTAACACCCAGGAGCCTTCCATATCCCTTTAATCCTCAGGCTAGCCTGTTGTATATTTGCTGCGCTGTGGGGGCAGACACCCCCTCCTATAGATTATGGTCCGATCCATTCCCGGTTATCACTGTATTTTCTACAATATTCCCAGGATCTATTATTTTGGAAGCGAGAGCCGACTAGATAAAAATGAGCCGATAATAAGCTTTGTTAATCAGGTTTAGGGTAGGAGGGTCCTGGCAGGCGACCCAGTGACCCGTCCTGCGCTCTTAGCCTCGCACCCTGTCCAGCACAAAGGCCGCAGCTCGGCGCACGTCTGCTGAGCCCAGATTCAATTTGGAAGAGATTAACTAAACATAATGGGAATTATGGGTAATACTATGCAAATGAGCTGAAATCCAGGGGCAGTAATTGGTGGCAGCCATAAAGACATTTTATCAAGAAGCGTTTAGGAGAGGCTTAGTACACTTAACCCATGTGATGCTGGAATGTACAAAACTAAGTAAAAGCTCAGCATATTTTAGGTTAATCTGATCACATTTTATTGAAATTTACATATAATGAATTATAATACTGGGCGTCTCTGCTGTTTTAACGAATATGTCTAGAAGAGAGTATTAAGCATTATATATTCTTACTGTGGAGCAGACACTTGGGTGTAAGATGGAAGGGGGTCCTACTAATGTTGTAATGACATGGGGTGTCAGTGTATGTACATCTACAAGACTGGGATTTATTTTAAATGCATAATTAGTTAAAGGGATATGGCACGTCCCTGGGTGTTATTAGATATATAATATCCCTGGGTATCTATTTGCTGACATATACTTTGTTATTAAGGGCTTATAGGCTCTGTTTTTACTGCCTAAAATCAAACAAATAGTCCCTGTATGGGTCTGGTCTCTGCAGCTCATGAAGACACAGAGTCTGTTGTACTTGCTGTGTTTCATACTAACCAATCATCACTCAGCAACTTGCTGCAACATGCTTCTGAGGTGCGGTCCCTGATAGGCTGGGACACCACACTGCACATCCAGCCCTACAGAGTCTATGTCTTCACGAGCTGCATTGGGCAGACTCATACAGGGACTGTTTGTTTGATTTTAGACAGTAAAAACAGATCTTATATAATATCCCTGTATATCTATTTACTGTTATTAGTGCTTATATCCATATTGCTTTAAGCAGACAGAGATATGGTCATTTCTATGCTGCTTTATGAGCTCCAAAAGATAAAATTATTTATTTTTTCCTAAAAAATTGACATTTGTAACTTAAAAAACAAAGTAAAACCTGTTTGATCTTCATTGAATCTAACAGTAAATGCACAAATAGTTATATTACTGCTCATTGGCTGACAGAGCAAGCCCCCAAAGTAGTTAAATATTTAAATCACTTTACAGTGCTCTGAGACATTTATTTGAAAAAGTGTACACATGACACATTTAAAATGCAGCAAAAACATATTATTTTCATGTCACCTTACCATCATTTACTCAATTTGAAATATTAGACTTATTTCTAAATAATATAAAGTAGGAGGGAACATGGAGACGAATCATTAACTCAGGGACAGAGCTACCAGTGGTGCATGTGGTGCAATGCACCAGGGCCCTCTTCTGGTGGAGGACAGTGTTATGTCATTTTTTTGCATTTCATTTGGGGATGTGTATCAAGGAAAATGTGAGAGAGCCAAGGGTTGCAAAGTGACAGCAAAGTACACTGTGGATGGGTTCTGTGAGGAGGAGCAAAGGAGATAGGGATGGTTGCTGAGAAGGTTAGGTGCTCTGTGGGGGTGGATGTTGAGAGGGACTGGCTGCTATGTAGAGATAGTTTATGTGTATGTATAGTTATATGTGTTTGTGTATATATATATATATATATATATATATATATATATATATATTTATATATATATATATATATATATATATATATATATATATATATATATATATATATATATATATATATACATTGTTGGCCCCTCTACAAATTAAAGGGTTAATGAGTTTTGAGCCACAGAGCTGCACAAAAGATTAATCTCTCCCCACGCAGCGCCGCGGGAGAAGATCGCAGTTTGATTAAGATAACATTTAAATAGAAAGCAGTTTATTTCATTCCCAAGGTGCCAACAATTAGCTGCACTCATATTAATAAGCAATTGATATTTTAAAAAAAAGATAACTTTTGGCCCAGGAGTTGGGAATATTTGGCTGTGTTGCTACATTTAATAGCTTCGTGTGTAATTGCTAAATGGGTCCCAAACAGGAAATAATCTGGACGCAATATAAACTTACACTGAGTATAACTAAACCAAAGCTTTATTTGGTTCTGTAATAATTCATATAGAACATATTGCCAATTAACATATAATAATTTGCATAATGAGTCCTCTGTTTGTATTTCCATATATTAATTAATACAAATAAACTGAACTTGATCGATAATGTATTCACTGAATATCACCAATAAATTATTCATTTAATAAATTATTCTTTACTCTGGGCAGCCATTGCCAAGTTACTTGGAAACCGGAAAATCATTTTAGAAATTTGTAAATTGACTTATTTAATGTGTCCTACAGTTTATACATATTTTATGTTTTATTCTGTAATCAAAACAAAAGTATTATTTAAAAAGGGGAAATGGTGGAATTGGAAATAATTACACATAATTATACATTGTTCCCAATAACCTCCATCTGATACATTGTTCCCATCAACCTCCATCTGATACATTGTTCCCAATAACCTTCATCTGATACATTGTTCCCAACACACTCCATCGGATACATTGTTTCTATATGACTAGCAACAACCAATCATGTTAAACAAACCCTTAAAGCATTTGAAGGATGACTGAAGTCAGTGGCAGATCTACTGTTAGTGCAGCAGGTGCAAAGCACCGGGCGCACAAGACAGGGGCCCTTTACTACTTGCAATAAAGGAGGAATTTGTACTTAATAGAATCGGATGGCAGATAATTGCTTTATAGAACCATGATCTGATCGCCATTGGGGGATCTGGCCATCTACAACTATTATTGGCTTTTTTTGTTGACTCCTATGACATGGATAGAGCACTTGCAGGGAGGGGGGAGGCCAACTTATTTTGCACTGGGGCCCTCCATTCACTAGTTCCGCCAGTGACGTAAGTGATGCATTTTTTTGGCAGGACTTCACTTGGGCAAAACACTTCAGAAAAGTTAAAAACACAAATAAATGCAGTTATCCATTTACTATTATATGCAATTAGTTTGCACCTTTTTTATTAACTGCTTCTACTACATGGTAGGAATTTGTCAGCATACGCTGCAGTGGGCAGACCCATACAGGAACTATTTGTTTGATTTGCGCAGTAAAAACAGAGCATATAAGCACTTCTTAATAAAATAAAGGACATGAAAGTAAATAGATACCCCGGGATATTATATACCTACATTATTATTAGTACTAATCCCACTCAGTCACGCCAGCAGTTCCACTGATATAATTACACAGTGGCTGTTTCATTCATGTTGGGATATTGCACAAATAAAGCACTTTGAGCTGACTGGGAGGCCATGATCTAAGGCTTTCCCTCTCACAACCTTTAAAGTGACACAGCAAAGGCCGAATTATTACAGAAATGTAACACGTTATTACAAAATGTGAGTGGAAGTGTTAGATAATTTAAAAAAAAGTTGTGTATTTTAAGCATATTCTCTTATCTGTTTATCCCAGGGCCTGGAGTAAGCAGATTTGGTCCTGGAGAGCCACACACAGGCCTGGATTTGAGGGCTTCACTGCTGAGTCCAGACAAGACTATCACTTCTTCAGTCATCCTGTGCACAGAAAGGAAATGCTAAAAATCCAGGCCTGTGTGTGGCTTATCCCTGTCCCAGGCTACTAATTAATGAAAAAGAGCATGCCCAGTTGGGTAAATAATAATAACATAATAAAAAGACTTTACAGCATCTGAAATAAAGTATTTAGTAGTGTACCACTGTGTTTTCTTTTTTCAAAAAAGCTCTCAAAGCAGAAAAAAACTGATCTGGAGGCTTGCCTCTGTCACCCAATAAGCAGCTGTATGAGTCATGCTTGTCGGCCAGCTCTCTGTATTTCTTGTTGGATTTATCTTCCACGCTCCTTTATATAGTCCGTGTCATTATACATATGTATACCCACTGGGCATGCTCCTCTTCACTGGCCCCAGATAAGGTGAATCAGAGTGATATATGTCCTGGTTAAATAATATACATTAAAATACCGAACTTTCAAGTTATCTAAAACTTCCAGCATTTTTATAATAAATACAAACTGCAATTATATGTATTTGCATTTGTAAATGTTAATTTTGGGACATCAACTGTTGCTGTGTCACTTTAAAAAATCATCGCTAAAATGGGGTGTATTCATGGCAAAAGGGGAAAACTCAACATAACTTTATATCCAAATGAAATGCTCTCCTTGCAGCAGTTTTGAGTTATCTCAGTCCTCAAACTCTACAGGGCATGTCATTGGATGATGTGGGAGGGCAGCAAACTGTAAATCTCCATATTGCACCTTGGGTAGCAAGCTGTAAATCTCCATATTGCATCTTCTAATACACATAGTATGGACAGTGGCTCCCTATTGATCCACATAGCCATGTGATGTGGCTTTTAGTTTAGGAGCCAGTTCTACTTGATTGTGTGAGCCTCCATATTCAGTATGGGGAATGCTAACTAGCTCCCTGGCTGCTTCACACAGTGACACTCTCTTGGGATATGGCAGGTTCCTGGTTGTTACTAGGTATATAATACCCTGTGTATATATTTACTTTTATGTAATGTATTTTATTAAGATGTGCTTATTACCTGTATTTTTACTAAATCAAACGAATAGTCCCTGTATGGGTCTGCCTTCGGCAGTGTATGCAGATACAGACTCTGTAGGGCTGGGTTTGAATTATAGTGTCCTATCCTATCAAGGACATTGTCTCAGCATGTTGCAGAGAGATTGTCGATGATTTGTCAGTATGAAACACTGCACAGTCTGTACAGAATCTGTGTCTTCATGAGCTGCAGTGGGCAGACCCATACAGGGACTATTTGTATTGATGTTAGGCAGTAAAACAGAGCTTATAAGCACTTCTTAATAAAATAAAGAATACAAAAGCAAATAGATACCCAGGGATTTAATAACCTAGTAATACCCAGGAACCTCTCATGTCCCTTTAACTGTAGAAATATGTGTGTTTTATTCATAAGGTTCTTGTTATTACCTGGAGTTAAATTCCACCATATTTGGATCGTCTACTATGTCATTTTACAGCTTGCTAGCAGGGTCTATAGACCATCCCGATGTTACTCTTATGTTCAGGCTCGATTAGTTCAAGCTCCAGTTCAAGCCCAGTGGTTCAGGTCAGTTCAGCATTAATATAGCCATAGTATTTGGCTCTGTATCAGGTGTACCCAGGACATGTTCATCTAAATTAAACTCCGAGAGCCCACAATGTTCTGTGTAATTAGTAACAACCTGACGGTATTTGATTGCAGTGTATCAGTGGATGCTTTGTATATCCATACTGAGTATGTGCAGATGTGATGAGGCTCCAACGCTCCTTATATCCGAAGGACAACAGAACCAGATGTTTTCAGAGGTGTTTTCATGGTTTCATTTGAGAATATTTTAGGTTTGGGCAGTTATGATAATTTCTCATAGAAATAAACAATATTATCATTTACCTTAAAATCCAATCCAATTATATTTGTCTTTTTTTTTGCATCTGAAACATTGTAAATTAAAGTGTTTTTTGTTATTTAAAATTGTTATAATTGTTTTAAACGCTTCACTGTTAGCTTTTACAGCACTCGAGTCTTGGGCGCACTGCATGAGTTTTTGAATTTGAGACAATCTCTCTTTATATATATATATATATATATATATATATATATATATATATATATATATATATATATATATAAGATTGTCCCCATAAATATATAAACACTATATATATATATATATATATATATATATATATATATATATATATATATATATATATATATGTGTGTGTGTGTGTGTGTGTATGTATGTATATATATTATGGCATGCCCAGCAGGATTGTTCCTGTCTCAGTACATTGGCAGATGCTTCATTGGACGGGCTCTGCTCCCCTATTGTACCTGAACGCTCTCTACCCACCTGCTGGCTGAGCGCGCCCAGTGGCAATCCAAGCAATGGGCAGCCAGGCAGGTGAGCACATTACAGGGAACTTTGATCTCATGTCTTCTATATTTCCCTTATCCCTACAGGAGTCCCGTGTCCCGAATCGATCGATATTCCAGAGCCGGATCTTGCACAGCGAGGAGGGCGCGGAGAGTTGCTGAAGCAGGTAATCCGGTTATGATCGTGAGGTCATCTGTAACACCTTCATGTTCACTGTGACCTGCCTCGTGATTCATTATTACTGGCTTTTCATGATGATGTTCAGGGCCACATTATATATATATGTTGTTGTATAGTCGCTTCGTTGTGTCCTGGCATGCTGGGGACCCTATGGACATATCTTGTGCCTGGTTGTTTAATCTATAAGGTTTTCATGGCAAAGATACTGGAGTGGGCTGCCAGCTCCTTCTTCAGTGGACTGCTCTGCTATGAGCTGCCCATCTTGGGTGATCCTACATGGTATAGCTCACAGCTTCATTGAGGTACACAATCCCACAGCAAGGTAGTGATGCAGAAGGGGATATATATATATTGTATATGAACAGTCATTATTAACCCTGCTATAGTAGAGACATAGAACCAAAGACCCATCTAGTCTGTCTATTATATTTACCATTGCCTTAAAGGGATATGGAAGGAAGGTTCCTGCATGTTACTGGGTATATAATATCCCTCTGTTTCGATTTACTTTTATGTACTTATTTTATTAAGCAGTGCTTATAAATTCTGTTTTTACTGCCTAAAATTACACAAATAGTTCCTGTATGGGTCTGCCCACAGCAGTCTATGCAGAAACAGAATCTGTAAGGCTGGATATGCACTGTAGTATCCTAGCCTATCAGGGATAATGTTGCGTGTTGCTCAGAGACGGTCACTGATTGGTTAGTATGAGATACTACACTTGCTGTGTATATAATAGTTGCATTGTAATAGAACATTTTCATTGTTATCTTTTAAAGGTATATGCAAGTGAGCTGGATTATGAATGCATCTGATGGAGGAGAATTAGTAGTGTATGAAAAAACTTGTTTGCATGAAAAAATACCAAAATAAACATTTAAACAGTTACCCTAAAGTTTGTTGAATTTCGTTTTCTATCAATGTTGACACCCCCTGAAAATCCCAGCTAAAATTAGCATAACTAATACATTGTATCTTCTTGGCCTGGGGATTGTGCAGGCGGCTCTCCTTTCCTTTAGATTTTTGTAATACCCAGAACAAGGTCTGTGTCCCTTTATTCACTGATTGTTTTACTTACATCCCAGGTGAGGCTTCCCCCAGACTAAGTGATCTTCCCCTGTAATGCCCCAGCCCCAGTGATTTACCCCATCACCTCTCCCAGCCCCAGTGAATTGCTTCTGTGATCTCCCCACCTGCAGTGAATTGCCCCATCACCTCTCCCAGCCCCAGTGAATTGCCCCTGAGATCTCTCCCAGCCGCAGTGAATTGCATACACTCACACAGAGACACATAAACAGAAAATGTTGCAGGTCATTGCAGGACCATAAATCAAGCATAAATGCTCATTCACCTAAAAGGCAAATTAGAATAGGAAAAAGAAGCTGAAATGTTTGGTTTCAGTACAATTATAATTTGTCAGAATTTATCAAGGAGAGGGTGTATGTCTAAAGAACAACCGTGTAACCGCTCAAGCATTTTAACTTGAATGTCAATTTATGGTCCTTTAAGGACCCAGTGTAGTAGCCTCATCTAGCTAGCTGCATACAGCATTTTTGATTGGCTGCACACATGGACAGGGTACACTTTTAAAAAAATGAACCCTCTCAGGAGCCTAGCTCAATCCTAAGGGTGTAAACATCACCTGCGACAGTTTTTTTTAATGCAAAACTAAAAAAACACAGTGCATGCAAAAAAATGTAAAAAAGCACTACTAATTCCCCTCTACATGATGCATTCATAACCCAGCTCACTTGCATATACCTTTAATAAATCACAGTGTGTATTCATTTTTTAAATGACATTCTCAGAGCACAGTAAACTAAATGAAATGCGCATTTCTCTGTGGACCGTGCCCCTGTAAGCCAATGAGCAGTGACATAGATGTATGAGCCACAATGGTCTGCCAGTGTGCTCTGCAGGCTTAAGCACATTTTACTTTTTGGGCCAGTTTTTACACTCCAAATAGTGTATGAGGGGTCAGAGGTTATTGTACTCAAACCAACATGGCAGATAATTATGATGTAAGAGAATCGGAAACAGTATTGCGTGTATTGATAGAAATATAAACAAGCAGGGATTTGTTGCTGAGATAGACTGAGTTGATGTGCGTGTCATGTCTAAAGACCCCCCATCCATGAGTTGATGTGCGTATCATGTCTTAAAGACCCCCCATCCATGAGTTGATGTGCGTGTCATGTCTAAAGACCCCCCATCCATGAGTTGATGTGCGTGTCATGTCTAAAGACCCCCCATCCATGAGTTGATGTGCGTGTCATGTCTAAAGACCCCCCATCCATGAGTTGATGTGCATGTCATGTCTAAAGACCCCCCATCCATGAGTTGATGTGCGTGTCATGTCTAAAGACCCCCCATCCATGAGTTGATGTGCGTGTCATGTCTAAAGACCCCCCATCCATGAGTTGATGTGCATGTCATGTCTAAAGACCCCCCATCCATGAGTTGATGTGCGTGTCATGTCTAAAGACCCCCCATCCATGAGTTGATGTGCGTGTCATGGCTAAAGACCCCCCATCCATGAGTTGATGTGCGTGTCATGGCTAAAGACCCCCCATCCATGAGTTGATGTGCTTATCATGTCTAAAGACCCTCCATCCATATCGCGCACGTGAAGTAATGTGATGGTCCTTGTGTGTTATCTGATAAGTAAATCAGAAAACTGCAGCATTTATCTTTATTGAAAGATCACTGTAAATTTGCAAAGGTGTCTGCAATAAATAAGACGAATTCCTTCAAAACCTCACATCGGTATAAAGAAGTACCACAGCCTTAATACGCGCAATATATGGTACGTCACCTTTCTATACCTCACCCAGACCCTTAGACTGTAAGTTTGTGAGTTTTCAGTCTTGTTGGGTCCTTTAGAAAAAACTCCTTGTTTGCTTGGTTTTTAGCTCAATATCAGGACCCTCCATTCTATTGTAATTTGTATCTAATCCCTGTACAGCACTATGGAGTATGTTGGTGCATTACAAATAACGGATAATAATAATAATAATAATAATAATAATAATCATCATTTTAGTACATAACCAGTTCAGTAGAAAGATCAATCTGTCCTGGGGAAAAGTGAATAAACTGGGAGAAATAAACTTTTCAGTAGCAAATATCTAAAACCTAAAGATAACAGAATACTTGTTTACGCTTAAAGCACCTTTTTCTATATTGATATTTGAGTGACTAAAAGTGCTAATGGGCTAAATGTTTTTAGAATGCAAAAAAACTATTATTTACATTTTTTATATGCAATTATTCTTTAGTGTGTGCTTCCATTTGTTCTTCTCACCTGCATCCTCCTAATATCACCTTTCCATTAGTCCTTTGAAAGTAGTGTCAGTTTTTGCTGCCACTTTCCAACTGTGCAGAAACTTTTTGTGCATTCAAAGTCTCCCTTTGCTTTCGGACGTTGATTAGCAGAAAGCAAAATGGTGGATTCACTGCAGCAAAATATCATATAAAGAGTAATACATTAAAGGCTTTTTTTTTACATTTTGTCAGCATTTTTCAAAAGAGTGTAATTCAAATATTGGATGGCAGTGGTGCTTCCTTAAAGGGACATAGGACACTATTTTTAGTAATCCTATTACAAATTTTTGGGATGAAAACATATTCAGTAAGACTTCATTGAATCTAACAGGGAATGCACAGGGAGTCTGTAATGTGTAGGTCTCATTGGAATATAAGTATATCTATATATCTATACTAATGCTCATTGGCTGACAAGGGTTTTGCCCCCAGAGCAGTTTAACATTTGAATCAGTTTATTGTGCACTTTTATAAAATAAAATAACTGCCAGATTTACAAATACCCTTTTAGATTCAACAAATAAATGTTTTTTCCATGTGCCTTTAAGCTCTTCTTACCCTGTGCCCACCTCTACTCACCCTATACCTGTTTAATTTCACATAGTACATGGCCCACCTAAGCCCATGCCTGGCCCACCTCACCCCATGCCTGGCCCACTCATGCCTGCCTGGCTCACCTCACCCAGTGTCTGGTTCACCTCACCCCATGCCTGGCCCACCTCACCCTGTGCCGGGCCCACTCATCCCTGCCTGGCTCACCCCACCCTGTGTCTGGTTCACCTCACTCCGTGCCTGGTTTATTTCACACAGTACATGACCCTCCTCACCCCGTGCCCTGGCGCTCCTCACCCTGCGCCCTGGCCCTCCCCACCCCGTGCTCTAGCCCACCTCACCTCGCACCCTGGCACTCCTCACCCCGCTCCCTGGCCCTCCTCACCCCGCGCCCTGGCCCACCTCACCTCGCACCCTGTCACTCCTCACCCAACTCCCTGGCCCTCCTCACCCCGCACCCTTGCACTCCTCACCCCGCACCCTGGCCCTACCCACCCCGCGCTCTGGCCGACCTCACCTCGCGCCCTGGCGTTCTCACCCCTCTACCTGGCACTCCTCACCCCTCTCCCTGGCCTCCTCCCCCCACTCCCTGGTCCTCCTCACCCCGCGCCCGTGCCCTCCTCACCCTGCGCCCTGGCCCATCTCACCTCGCGCCCTGGCACTCCTCACCCAACTTCCTGGCCCTCCTCACCCCGCACCCTTACACTCCTCACCCCACGCCCTGGCCCTCCTCACCCCGCACCCTTGCACTCCTCACCCCGCGCCCTTGCCCTCCCCACCCCATGCTCTGGCCCACCTCACCTCGCGCCCTGGCACTCCTCACTCCTCTCCCTGACCTCCTCCCCCCACTCCCTGGCCCTCCTCACCCTGCACCCTTACACTCCTCACCCCACGCCCTTGCCCTCCCCACCCCGCGCTCTGGCCCTCATCACCCTGCGCCCAGGCACCCTTCCCCTGGCACTCCTCACCAGGTGCCCTGGCCCTCCCCACCCCGCGCCCTGGCCCTCCCCACCCCGCGCCCTGGCACTCCTCACCCCACTCCCTGGCCCTCCTCACCCCGCGCCCCTACCCTCCTCACCCCACGCCCTGGCCCTCCCCACCCTGCGCTCTGGCCCTCCTCACCCTGCGCCCTGGCCCTCCTCACCCCGCGCCCTGGCAACCTTCCCCACTCCCTGGCCCTCACGTGCCCTGGTACCCTTCCCCGTGCCCTGGCCCTCCTCACCCATTGGCAGGAGCTGCAGGTTCTGGTTAAACAGCCGGTATATTTACCCTCTCTAGCCAATGAGCCTAATTACCCTTGGAATTAATATGCACAGTGTTGCCCGGGGTGAGTTCAGCGCTCTCGCCTTATTAATGTTCCCTCGTCGTTTTCCAATTGCTGCATTTATCAAACGAAAGGTCTCTGCAGCGTGGAGCTGAATGCTGCATTGCAGTCACCGTGCTGAGATTTAACTGTTTCACTGCACTCATGACTATCACCTCGCCCCCTCTTCTATGTCATTATATATAATAAGCTCCTCTGCAGAATCCGCTGGTGGTACCTCTGCTGGAAGGCAGCGCATTGAATCCACCTTATAGCTGGTTTTCTTTGTGGGTGACATTTGTGGGCTTTTCCTTTCTAATGGCTGTCTATAGTAAAATCTAATACACTGCACACCCTTTTCTACAATGTTAACCCTTTCACTGGCAACTCATTGCCCCATTGCCTTGTAATAAATTGCATCCTTTTTTTTACCAGAGAAGGGGTTAAAAGGCCATTTTTATCACGTTGAATACAGTGGATTGCTATTTATTGGTATTAAGTCTTAACAGTAGATAAATATAACCTTAGGTGACAAATAACACATTCAAATGTTATTTATTAAACAAAATCAGCTTGTATATTAGTAAAGAAGGTAAGTAGTCAGGTTCTACTAAATGGATCATTGGTAAGGACATCACCAGAATCTGTATGCTTCAGGTTTGTGGTAGCACATCATGTCTTGGTCATTATGGTAACCAATCAAGTTAAGGAGTCTACCATCTGGAAAGACCAAACATGGAAGGAGCTCTAGGAGTAAATGCCTTCTTGCATCGAAGAACATTGCTGCATAGTTTGGGTTTGCAAAACAAGTGAATGAACCACAAGACTTCTGGAGAACATTGTCCTCTGGACCTATGAGACCAGAGAGGAGTTTCCTTGCCTTAGAGGACAACATGGTTGGTAGAAACCAAGCATTGTGTCACCACAAGAACCTTATACCAGCCAACAAGTATGGTGGTGGAGGGGTCATTGCATCCAGCAGGAATTTTTCTCTATAGCTAAGCCACTAGTGGATCACGTAACCAGGCGTTAATATGTAAAACCTTTTTCCTTTTTGAAGATGCTTCTAAGGTATCAGTATAGTCTGGCTGTACACAAAAGGTAATCATAAATCCAGGAAACCATTCATCAAAAATGAGGGAGATTAGGGACTGATAACAACCCCAGTCTGGAATGACGGACAGAACGCAACACATTCCAAGCTTTTTTCCATTCCTAAATGGCATTTTAATAACCAAAATGGCAAACATTCCTATATTTATTGGTATACAGCGATACTCTGATTACCTCTGTGGAGAGGTTCCAGGGGATCCGCGTGCTAAGACAGAGATAAATGAGGTCATTTTAATATAGGATAGTGGGAGATAGGGGAACTCACGGAAAAAAATACATAAAGCAATTGAAATGTAACATTTTTGGGTTTTATACAAACTTTTAAGAGACAGCAAACATAACACAAACTGAATTTTTTTTATAAATAAATGGAAAATAAATCGCAAACATTAACTGAACAGTCCACTTTAAATGGCAGGTGGTTCGGAGCGATAAAAAGGGGTCCTGTGAGGAAAAAAGATCGTTATAGTGGGACACAGCGATAAACGGAGATTGGTGGCCAAACAACAGAGCTATAGTGGGGTTTAGAGCTAAGTTTGGGAATTACAGGAAAAAGAGCGCAATAGGGAATCAGTTCTATAAGGGGTAGCGTTAAGCGGGGTATACCTGCATAACTTTCCTACCAAGAAGGGGACCTCTGCTTTGGCTGTTTAATACAGTGTACTTTTCACATCACACTCTCATCTTTTACGCTTATCAATAGGCCCTTCAGTTCCTCCTCACTTTCAGCCATTAGATTTGTAGAATTGGCGTATCTGAGGTTGTTGATATTTCTCCCAGTAATATTGAATAATTCCTTGGATTTCTTCCAGACGCAAGAAAATATATAACCTTGTCGCACTCCTTTTCCGATCTTGAACCATTCTGTTGTCACATGTTCAGTTCTGACCGTGTCTTCTTGGTCCACATGCAGATTCTTGCTCTCTCTATTATCCATCGGACATTGGCAATATGACCTCTTGTGCCCCTTCCTCTGCGGAGCCCGCTTGCACATCTGGTAGTTCCTGGTCCATGTATTGTTGGATCCTAGCTTGTAGGATCTTAAGCATTCCCTTGCTGGCATATGAAATGAATGCAATTGTTTGATAATTGGAGCACCATTCAGCACTGCCTTTTTTAGATTGGGATGTAGACTGACCTTTTACAGTCTATTGGCCACTGTTGAGTTTTACAAAATTGGTTGGCATAAGGCAAGTAACACTTTCACAGCATCATCTTATTTTGAATGGTTCATCTGGGATTTCATCAACTCCTACAGCCTTATTATCAGCAAGACACCCTAGGGCCCGTCTCACTTCGCTCTCCAAGATGTCTGTCTCCAGCTCCCTGGACATATCATTGAGGTCATCACTGCTATTAAGATACTTCCTGTATAGATCTTCAGTGTACTTCTGCCACCTCTTCTATATCTGATCTTCTGTTCCTACCATTTTTGTCTTATCACACCCGCTTTGGCATGAAAGTTCCCTTGAGATCCCCAATTTTCTTGAAGAGATCTCTTGATTTACCCATTCTGTTATCTTCTTCAATCTCTTTATATCGCTCATTGTAGAATGTCTCCTTGTCTCTTCTTGCTATCCTCTGGAATTCTGCCGTCAGTTGGACAAATATTTTCCTTTCTCCACTACCTTTCTCTTTCCTTCTTCCTGGGCTACTTTCAAAGTCTCATCACCAGTTTGTCTTCTCAGTTTTCTTTCTTTTAGGGATACTCTTTGTTGCTGTTTCCTGGATTATGCTGCAAACTTCGGTCCAAAGTTTTTCAGGCATTCTGTCTTCCATGTCTAGTTCTTCAAGCATTCTATCTTCCATGTGTAGTTCGTCAGGCATTCTATCTTCCATGTCTAGTTCTTCAGGCATTCTGTCTTCCATGTCTAGTTCTTCAATCATTCTATCTTTTATGTCTAGTTCTTCAATCATTCTATCTTCTATGTCTAGTCCTTCTGGCATTCTATCTTCCATGTCTAGTTCTTCAGGCATTCTGTCTTCCATGTCTAGTTCTTCAGGCATTCTATCTTCCATGTCTAGTTCTTCAGGCATTCTGTCTTCCATGTCTAGTTCTTCAATCATTCTATCTTTTATGTCTAGTTCTTCAATCATTTTAACTTCTATGTCTAGTCCTTCTGTCATTCTATCTTCCATGTCTAGTTCTTCAGGCATTCTGTCTTCCATGTCTAGTTCTTCAGGCATTCTATCTTCCATGTCTAGTTCTTCAGGCATTCTATCTTCCATGTCTAGTTCTTCAGGCGTTCTATCTTACATGTCTATTTCTTCAGGCGTTCTATCTTCCATGTCTTGTTCTTCTGGCGTTCTATCTTCCATGTCTAGTTCTTCAGGCATTCTGTCTTCCATGTCTAGTTCTTCAAGCATTCTATCCTCCCTGTCTAGTTCTTCAAGCATTCTATCTTCCATGTCTAGTTCTTCTGGCATTCTATCTTCCATGTCTAGTTCTTCAGGCATTCTATCTTCTATGCCTAGTTCTTCAGGCATTCTGTCTTTCATGTCTAGTTCTTCAATCATTCTATCTTTTATGTCTAGTTCTTCAATCATTCTGTCTTCCATGTCTAGTTCTTCAGACATTCTATCTTCCATGTCTAGTTCTTCAGGCATTCTGTCTTCCATGTCTAGTTCTTCTGGCATGCTATCTTCCATGTCTAGTTCTTCAGGCATTCTATCTTCCATGTCTAGTCCCTTAAATCTATTCTTTACCTCCAGTGCATATTCACAAGAGATGTTACCATACTTATTTCTTATCTACGAGGTCTGATGATTTTCTCTCTTTTCTTCAGTTTATTTCTGAGCTCTGGAATAAGAAGCTCATGATGTTGAAAGTATATTAAAATATTGTCTTTACTATGTCCTTTTAATGAGTCAGTAAGCACTGGTGGGCTGACCAGTGGCTTGGTCAGTCCCATTAACACACCTGTGCTCTATCAAGGCCACCCGAGGGTCAGTGTGACTCTATTTCATGTGAGTCTACGCACTATTTTATTTTCCATTTGATTAAAGGTCACCTCTGCCGCTGACAACATGACAGACGCGCGCCTCCCTGCCAGTGACTAATTGTTACTCTCTGAAATTAGGGTTTTGTAGCTCGTCAGAATAAAATGATATAATTACCCTGACAGAATCACTAACGCACCTGCATTAAGCCTTCACTGTGTTTGTTTAACTGGAAGACGATGAAATAATAACAGAGGCGTTGAAATGTTATTCAAACGCAACACACACAAGGAAACGCGGGGAAAGGTGAGGGAATCCGAGGAAACGCAAGGAAACGCAAGGGAATCCGAGGAAACGCGAGGAAACGCAAGGCAATCTGAGGAAACGCGAGGAAACACGAGAAAACGCAAGGGAATCCGAGGAAACGCAAGGCAATCCGAGGAAACGCAAGGAAACGTGAGGAAACAGGAAGAAACGCAAGGGAATCCGAGGAAACACGAGGAAAAGCAAGGGAATCCGAGGAAACGCAAAGGAATCCGAGGAAACACGAGGAAACGCAAGGGAATCCGAGGAAACGCAAGGGAATCCGAGGAAACGCAAGGAAACGCGAGGAAACACGAGGAAACGCAAGGGAATCCGAGGAAACACGAGGAAAAGCAAAGGAATCCGAGGAAACGCAAGGAAACTCGAGGAAACGCGAGGGAATCTGAGGAAATGCAAGGAAACGCAGCGAAACGCGAGGGCTTCAGAGGAAATGCGAGAGAAACCTCCAGTGATCCGGTCAGACATTCTGATAAAACTAGGTCAATATTCACTAAACTCTGCTGTGAAACCATTGTTGGTAATTCAAGGACCGTGTCATGTTCTAACCACAGGACCTAGATGTCTTAATTAGACATTGATCTTTAATAAATAGTAATTATTAATACAAATATTTGTATTCATTGATATTAAAAAGCACTATTCAGTATTAAATTTACTTTTATGATAAGTCTCAACTGCTGCTGATATCCACCTACTTACTATAAGGTCAATGCTAAATTTTCAGGGACAAGGTTATATCAACACAATGCGCCCCATTGGCTGGATCCCTTTTGTTAACCAGCTTCTGATTTGGGTCAGTCTATGAATGATCGTTTCACCTCTTATCTGACCAGATTGATGATCCTATCAGAGTGGAGAGAAAAAGCGTAACTAGAGGCTGATACTCTAACCTTTGAAACTGAATTTACTATTGAATATTGCTAATACATTTTCGCTCAGGGAATGGAAGGATTTACGACAGATTTCTGATCACTTACTTATGTTTTTATTTTATTTTTAAAGTTTTGAAAGAGATCGCCTGGAGAGGTCACGACTTAGTGAATATGCCCATAATAAAACACGTAAGGGTCAATAAAACAGCCAAGATATAAGTAAATATATGTAGGTGGTTAGATCACTCCGAGAAAAATATAATTTTCGCCCCATTACCATAATAAAGTAATAGACAAGCCTGAACACATATAGCAGAGGGTCCCTGGTGCTTTGCACCTGCTGCACTGGCAGTAGCTCCGCCACTGAACATGCTTTTCTTCTGACAGTGAGAGTTAATTAAATTCCCTAGAAAAAGATATTTTGAGATATGGGGGTCCATGAAAGATAATTTATGCTTAAAAAAAGTTCACCTTTCAAGCTCAATTATTTAACATTTCCACTCAAAATGTTAATGACAGCCAGTTGTACTTGCATTTAATTATCTGTGCACCTTTCTTTTCTTGCATTCTGTGTCACCTCCTTATATAAAATTGCTGTTTTATTCTGTGATTCTCTGGAGGGATGGATCAGTAGGGTCTGTAGCGCACTGCGCTGGTGATTCGGATGGAGGCATCCATGTGCATCCTAGCATGCCAGCCTGGAAATACCATCCCTGCAGGTGTCATATGTTCAGCAGAAGCCCGGACTCAACACAGCTGATTAACTAGATGTAGACATTGACCTGATTTATTTGCATCCAGATCTGGAGGGAAGAGCTGGGCTAGTGACCTGGACTAGTCTAGTCATGGGAGCCCGAGGGTTGTGTTACAGCAATGAGAGAGCAAAAGCACTGAACCTGAAAGCCCAAGACGAGATGGAGGGTCCTGGTGCACCACGGAGAGATCCGCCCCAGCTTCTTCTGGCGGGGCGTTCTTATTGCATTATCTTAGGATCTGGACTGAATTGATCCATTCCCCGGTGTAGTTTAGATCTCTGTGCCTATTGGTCAGCTATTACTCATGAAAGCCCATTTATTGCCCATTTTGTAGTCCTATAATAATTACGAGAGGGTATATTTGACATTGTTTTACAGGGAATTTTCTTATAATAAATGAGTATTATTACCGACCATAAGGAATCCTTCAGATTTAAACTCTTCCACAATATCGTTATAGTTAATCCTAATTCTAGTACGTATTTGACGTATCATTGACGTATCATTTTACTTAGCGGTAAGAATAGTGCGAATCATTTTGTTTCCTTGGGGCTGGAATATAACTCTGGATTTCCTCTGGAGCACAATGATGCCCATTGACTGGACTCCACATTGAGTCATTATTACTGAGTCCAAGTCATTTAACAGAGCGTTTTATTAGCTGGATTTAGGATGTCGGGTTAAGGGTTTCCCAGCAAGTAATAGCGGAACAATAAGGCTCTGTTATAAGCTGCGCTTTTCCTGGGTTATTACAGACATAACGCTTTGTACCTTGGGGAAATTTCATTCCCTTTCTAGAGTGGGAGGAAAGAAAAGCAGAATGGGTATGGGGGCGGACATGAATGTCAAAGTTGTTATCTTTATGGGAACGCATTAGGATTAGTGCACACATTAAACATGATCAGCCACTATCCAACACAATCATCTATAATCTCTCACCTGTTATATTCTTACGGTTGTTGTTCAGTCGTTCGTTCGTATCCGACTCTCCATGGACCGTAGCACGCCAGGCACATTATCATTATGACTCTAGCTGTGCCTATCCATAAGGTTTTCTTGATAAAGATACTGCCAGTTCCTTCTCCAGTGGACCATGATTTACCTGATCTTCCTGCTCATCTTGGGTGACCCTACATGGTATAGCTCACAGCTTCATTGAAGTACACAAGCCACTTTTTCATGACAAGGTAGCGATCGAGAAGAGATGGTTTTTATTATAATGGGGCAAAAACTCAACCATCCCATGAACGTACGTGAAGGTAGATTTTATGAAGACCGGATTCCAAGAAAACGTCTGTGCTGGTCTAACTTATCTTGTAAAGGTGTCCCATGGAAAGTCCATTGGAATCTATGTTATCTTATAGAGAAGACCCACAAAACAATGTGAAATTTGTCTTATCTTTTGGATTGTTTGAAATATCTTTCTTATAGTGGACAACCCATGGAAGGTCTAGGGACACCTACACCTGGAATATCTACTTTAGCTTGCAGAAAATATTCCATGTAAGACTATTGAGGTCTATCGTATCCTATAGAGAAGACCCCATGAACAGTCTCCAGAGGTTTGTTATATTGTAGAGGTTTGTGGAAGATTATCTAAGATTTGATGGAAGATGCATAAATAACCAAGCAGAAGACAATTCTATAGGAACATATGACCTGGTTAGAAGGGAATCCAATGGCATTGTATACTTATATTGTTATTCATTTACATTATATATCAGTGGTTATGATTTAGTAGGTGTTGTATAATCATTTTGTCTGAACTAGCTTAAAAACCTCCTTAGATCCCACTCAAAGTCCTATAAGATACCATTAATATGTAGACGCAAGCATAGCCCACCTACCAAAGTTGTCAGTAATCTAGTGGCTACCAAACCACACTGCTCAGTAGTCCCTGTAGCATTCCATTATAGATCTTCCATTATGAAGGAACCATTAATGAAATCTAATCTAAGCAGTTTGCCAGTATTTGTGTCGGGCCAGGAAAAAAGGAGGCTCTGTCTTATCTGCTACTTTCTCAGGAGGCTGTGAGCTTTACATTAGTCCTACTGAAAGCACTAGCAGCTGTAGATGCCACGTTCTTGGATAGAAACTTGACTTGCTTTGAAAAGTGTCCTCCCACATCAGGAGACGCACAATCACCTATGAAATCTAACCATAGACTGTGTTATAGTTCTTGAAAATAACATGTTGTAAATATGTGATTACACCGGTGCCTTAATGTGATCTATGACCAAGGAACTAGATTTGAACTTTTTACTCTTTGCATCTTAGGTCTCTCAGTGGAAGAGGAAGGATGACGGACAACAGGCAGGATGAGCCCAAGTCATCCCACTGGGCCCCCGGGCAGCACTCGGAGGCATCTCCACTTCCCCACAGCCCAGACATGAAGGAACAAGGAGGAACAGGGGATGGGATGGTCCATAGCTCCAATGGGATTCCTTTCCGAGATGCTGAGGAACGAGGATACGGGGAGCGGGCTCTCCAGGCCTCTCATGCCACAAGCAAGGAGAACGGCATCAATGGGGAGATGCCATCGGCAGACTCGGAAACTGCAGGTGAGTAGCCTCCTACACCTCACTGGAGGGTCACAGCATGAATATAATGGCAATCGTCAGGAAACTCACTTTTATTTATTATCTCTTACAATTCATTGTTTTGGGAAATGTTCTGTATGTTTATGATTAAGTTATTAAGGCAAAAAAACAATGATCTCAGGTTAAAATACATCTGAAAATAAATACAATTGCAATTGGTTGTATACATGGAGCCTCATTCAATTGCTATTTGGCCAATTGAATAGGGCTCTAAATAAGCACATAGCATATTTTTTTTAAAGAAATGTTTTGTTAGTAAAAACCTTGCTTTTGGATAGATGCTTACTAACTAAAAACATCTTTAAAAAAATGTGTTATGTGCTTATTTAGAGCCTTATTCAATTGGCCAAATTGCAATTGAATGAGGGCCATGGCCTCCATCACTCTAACTCTCCTTATCCAGGGCTAATAATTAACTCTTGCGGCTGTGGTGGTATAGAACAGATTTATTGTCCCCAAATAATCACTGTGACTGGGTGAAAGGGTTAAAATGCAATTCTAAAAGGCATATATTATATATTTTTCCAATATGGCGTAGTCTACGGTTTGATAGAGAGTTGGGGTGTTATTGGCATTTAAAGTGACACAGCAAAGGCCCAAGTTATTGCAGAAATAAAAAGCACACATACAAAAAATATAATATAATTACAATTGTTTGAGTGGATGTGTTAGATAAATGAGCTCCAAATCATGTATTTAAAGGATAAACGTATCAGTCACAAGCGGGGCAACCATAAGGGATCTTTGGGCTCAGTAATAACCAGGGCCCTCAATACCGACCCGCACCTATTTTCCTCATCCCCTATATCCAGCCATCATGTTACCTGGTGCAATATCTTAATTTGTTTCCCTTATTGAATGAGTATATTTAAGGTAGACAAAACACTTAGGGCCTCATTCAATTGTGATTTGGCCAATTGAATAGGGTTCTAAATAAGCACATAGCATATTTATTTTAAATAAGTTTTTAGTTAGTGAACTTACAGTCAAAAGCAAGGTCTTCACTAACTAAAAACTTTTTTTTTTAAAGTATGCTATGTGCTTATATAGAGCCCTATTCAATTGGCCAAATCGCAATTGAATGAGGCCCTTAGGAGCTAGACCAGTCATTCTAGGAGCTCTGGTTCTTCCTTCTCTGGCAACCATAATCTCAGCACATGCTATAAATGATGGCCACCATGGGCCCCCATTTCAGGGTGGGCCCCTTACAAAAGTACGCCCTGTCAATGCCACTTCTCAAATCACGATAATTAATTAATCGAATTAAATAAAGTTATTAGTAGAGAGGGACGATCATTTCATGTAGTTTATGCATACAATACTCCACTTTCAAGCTCTACAATCTAACACTCCCAATCACATTTTTTTAATAACAACCAATTGTAATTTTATTTTATTTCTGAAATAACCGGGGCATTTGCTGTGTTGCTTTAAGTAGAAAAATACAGAAATAAAGCCTCCTCTAAAAAGCAAGTTTCAGGAGGTTATTGGCTTTCAGGCTGAACTTCTTCCAAGTGACGGTGCTCCGGTGTCCAGACACGGTTGCGCCTCTTCACGGGCGCGCCTCTTCATGCTCTTCTAGAATCTGACTCCTTGGAATGTTTAACTAGAAGTGAGAATGGAAAGGTCGGGAGGTGCATTTTATGGTGTTTTATTGTGTGCTCCAAGCACTGTTTACAAGAATGTAGAGTAGTTTGATAAAAACTTCATATGTTTGTGGAGCATTTAACAAAATAACATCATTGGCAGATATGCAAAAAGGTAACATAAAAGAAAATGCAATGCTTGTCATGTGGGATTCCATCTTAAACTGCTAGTCTGTCTTAAGTTTGAGTGAGAAGGCAATCCTATGGGATTCTACTGTCTATTTGGAGTTGGCATTTAAACACAAGTGAATAGAGATCATCCATTGTTCCTCCCCTTTTACAATACAAGAAAAAATGTCACTCATCCTCAAAGCAAAATCGAATACAATAAAGGCTGTAATTATTATTTTCTTAAACATTCTGCATGTTATCAAGTCAAGTTCTTCATAACAGCGTATGATAAATGTGACACTTCAGTGATGCTTTAATAAGCTGTTAGAGGTTTCTCAGAATTTGTTGTCTGATTTATATTCTGTCGGGCGTCTTCCATCTTGAGTCTTGAATCTTCTAGCTGGTTAGCGGCATCCTGGATTCCGCAGTATTTTGTCGCTGGCTGGCAAACGAATCCTGCGCCGGAGGCATTAAATAGCATTGCTGAAATTCTGTGAAGTATGAAAAGGTCAGCGTTGGTGCCATTTAGACTTTGTTATGGCCGGAGGGATGAGGAGACGCAGTAGGTGCGAGCGCGTTGAGTCCACGTTAAGTTATTGTGGCTGCTCTCATTGTTACATGCGCAGAATTGCAGGAACGAGAGCCGGATTTATAATATGAAAGTGTGTCCAGTGGGAGGTTATAGGACCGATCCATTGAGTGGCCCCATAGCCATCCGGTAGCATGGAGCATACTTGGCATTGTTTGTGTGGCTGAGGGGTGAGGGGTTCTGCGCAATACTCGTAATGATTGTGCATTACCATATTTGTACCTTAATAACCTTCCTACAAAATCTTAGTTAGGAACCAGACCCACGCTGATGAGGGTCGAAACAGCTGTCTGTGGGTAGGTCTCCTAACTCGTGCATAATCCATCCTATGCTATGCTTCAAAGCTATGTAATACAGAGAACATATGCCTAAAAGGAGCCATGTGTAAAATGGTATTGATTTAAAAAAAATGAAAATGCCTTGTGGACTCATTTGCATGACCCTATTCAGTTAACCAGAGTGCAGTGCAATAACTTTATTTCTGAGCCTTCTGAACAGTCTTTTAACTTATTTTTAGACATCAAAATGTGAACACAAATGTACTATTTATTAGATAGATAGATAGATAGATAGAAACATAAATAGATAGATTTGTCTCCACCCTGATAAGGCCATCAAGGAGAGGTACAGAGCCTGACTTGAATAGATAACTCGGATAGATAATAAATAATACATATAAAGCAGTCTATTTATCGGTCCTGGACTTAGAATGGCATTTTTTAAATAATGTATTATTTTATCAGACAATGTGGTGGTGTGCCGGATACTTTATTAAACTTGTACATATATAATTTAATATATTTATATATTTTGTATTAAATAACTAATTATTTCTGAATTTATGCCTGATATCCCAAGTGTTTCTTCCTGGCACTCAGTGGGCCCCAGAAATCAGTTGGCGAGCACGGCTATAGATTACACAATGGCTGCTATGGCAGAAATGAAAACTATGCATATTAATGAATATAATTATAATTAGTTGTTATTAAACGCTTTCAGTGGAAGTGTTAGATAGCTGAGCTTGAGTATTTGAATCATATATTATCTAGAAATATTTTATCTCTCTCTATTTAGGGCCATTAATTAACCGAAGAAGACCATGCCCAATTGGTATATATTGGAATAATGACTATTCATTTTTATATACCTGGGCATGCTTTTCTTCTTTATTACGCTCTACTGTGAAAGCTAATGTATGGCCCTAAATAAGGAGGGAGGGTCTTTATAGATAATTTATGCATAAAATATCCAACAATTGCACTCAATGGATTACCTCGCCCTCTTCGTTCTCCTTATAGGTACTTTGTCTACCTCATCTTTGCAGTGTCCTAGTAACCAGCCTCGTGATGCAGAGTCTGCTCGTGGATATTGTAATCAATAATGACATCAAAGCAGGTTGCCATGGTAACCTGAGGGCGCAGCTCCTTGCCGTGCGTTAGATACTACATTATCCATCCATGCTGTATCTAAAGCTTTGTAATTAGAACATAATTATATACACTGCGTCCTCCGCGTATATGGTGTCTCTTATTGTGTGGTGGGGCTGCTGAGGTTTGAAGATTTCAGAAGGAATTCATTATCAATTGGCTGCATAATACAGAATATACTGCTAATTAAATTAACAACTGCATTATACTGGTCAATAAAATGAGCTTCTCTGAGGTCTTTCACTTTATTTACTAAGATCAGGGCCCCACATCTTCCTCTCTTTTACCCCACATCTCTTCCTCTCCTGTATCCCCCATGTTTTCCTGTCCTGTATCCCCCATCTCACCCTCTCCTGTATCTTCCACGTCTTCTTCTACTGTACCCCCATCTCCTCCTCTACTGTACCCCCATCTCCTCCTCTCCTGTATTCCCATTTCTTCCTCTCCTGTATCTCCATCTCTTCCTCTTGTATCCCCCATTTCTTCCTCTTCTGTATCTCCCATCTCTTACGGTCCTGTATCCCCCATCTCTTCCTCTCCTGTATCCCCCAACTCTTCCTCTCCTGTATCCCCCATATGATCCTCTCCTGCATCTCCCACCTCTTCCTCTCCTGTACCCCATCTCTTCTTCTCCTGTACCCCCATCTCTTCCTCTCCTGTATCCCCCATCTCTTCCTCTCCTGTATCCCCTATCTCTTTCTCTTGTATCCCCCATTTCTTCCTCTCCTGTATCTCCCATCTCTTACGGTCCTGTATTTCCCATCTCTTCCTCTCCTGTATCTCCATCTCTTCCTCTTGTATCCCCCATTTCTTCCTCTCCTGTATCTCCCATCTCTTACGGTCCTGTATCCCCCATCTCTTCCTCTCCTGTATCCCCCAACTCTTCCTCTCCTGTATCCCCCATATGATCCTCTCCTGCATCTCCCACCTCTTCCTCTCCTGTACCCCATCTCTTCTTCTCCTGTACCCCCATCTCTTCCTCTCCTGTATCCCCCATCTCTTCCTCTCCTGTATCCCCTATCTCTTCCTCTTGTATCCCCCATTTCTTCCTCTCCTGTATCTCCCATCTCTTACGGTCCTGTATTTCCCATCTCTTCCTCTCCTGTATCTCCATCTCTTCCTCTTGTATCCCCCATTTCTTCCTCTTCTGTATCTCCCATCTCTTACGGTCCTGTATTTCCCATCTCTTCCTCTCCTGTATCCCCCAACTCTTCCTCTCCTGTATCCCCCATATGATCCTCTCCTGTATCCCCCATCTCTTCCTCTCCTGCATCTCCCATCTCTTCCTCTCCTGTACCCCATCTCTTCCTCTCCTGTATCTCCCATCTCTTCCTCTCCTGTACCCCATTTCTTCCTCTCCTGTATCCCCCATATGATCCTCTCCTGTATCTCCCATCTCTTCCTCTCCTGTACCCCATCTCTTCCTCTCCTGTACCCCATCTCTTCCTCTCCTGTATCTCCCATCTCTTCCTCTCCTGTACCCCATCTCTTCCACTCCTGTAACCCCATCTCTTCCTCTCCTGTATCCTCCATCTCTTCCTCTCCTGTATCCCCCATCTCTTCCTCTCCTGTATCCCCATGTCTCCCTTTCCTGTATCCCCCATCTCTTCCTCTCCTGTAACCCCATCTCTTCCTCTCCTGTCTCCTCCAACTCTTCCTCTCCTGTATCCCCCATATGATCCTCTCCTGCATCTCCCATCTCTTCCTCTCCTGTAGCCCTTTTCTTCCTATCCTGTATCCCCATCTCTTCCTCTCCTGTATCCCCCATCTCTTACTCTCCTGTATCCCCCATCTCTTCCTCTCCTGTATCCTCCATCTCTTCCTCTCCTGTATCCCCATCTCTTCCTCTCCTGTATCATCATCTCTTCCTCTCCTGTACCCCCATCTCTTCCTCTCCTGTATCTTCCATCTCTTCCTCTCCTGTATCCTCATCTCTTCCTCTCCTGTACCCCCATCTCTTCCTCTCCTGTACCCCCATCTCTTCCTCTCCTGTACCCCCATCTCTTTCTCTCCTGTATCCTCCATATCTTCCTCCCCTGTATCCTCCATATCTTCCTCTCCTGTATCCTCCATATCTTCCTCTCCTGTATCCTCCATATCTTCCTCTCCTGTATCCTCCATCTCTTCCTCTCCTGTATCCCCATCTCTTCCTCTCCTGTATTCCCCAACTCTTCCTCTCCTGTACCCCCATCTCTTCCTCTCCTGTATCCTCCATCTCTTCCTCTCCTGTACCCCCATCTCTTTCTCTCCTGTATCCTCCATATCTTCCTCTCCTGTATCCTCATCTCTTCCTCTCCTGTACCCCCATCTCTTCCTCTCCTGTACCCCCATCTCTTCCTCTCCTGTATCCCCCATCTCTTCCTCTCCTGTATCCCCCAACTCTTCCTCTCCTGTATCCCCCAACTCTTCCTCTCCTGTATCCCCCATATGATCCTCTCCTGCATCTCCCATCTCTTCCTCTCCTGTACCCCATTTCTTCCTCTCCTGTATCCCCAACTCTTCCTCTCCTGTATCCTCCATCTCTTCCTCTCCTGTATCCCCCATCTCTTCCTCTCCTGTATCCTCCATCTCTTCCTCTCCTGTACCCCCATCTCTTCCACTCCTTTATCCTCCATCTCTTCCTCTCCTGTATCCTCCATCTCTTCCTCTCCTGTATGATCATCTCTTCCTCTCCTGTACCCCCATCTCTTCCTCTCCTGTATCCTCCATCTCTTCCTCTCCTGTATCCTCATCTCTTCCTCTCCTGTACCCCCATCTCTTCCTCTCCTGTACCCCCATCCCTTCCTCTCCTGTACCCCCATCTCTTCCTCTCTTGTATCCTCCATCTCTTCCTCTCCTGTACCCCCATCTCTTCCTCTCCTGTACCCCCATCTCTTTCTCTCCTGTATCCTCCATATCTTCCTCTCCTGTATCCTCCATATCTTCCTCTCCTGTACCCCCATCTCTTCCTCTCCTGTACCACCATCTCTTCCTCTCCTGTATCCTCCATCTCTTCCTCTCCTGTATCCTCATCTCTTCCTCTCCTGTATCCTCATCTCTTCCTCTCCTGTATCCTCCATCTCTTCCTCTTGTGTACCCCCATCTCTTCCTCTCCTGTACTTCCATCTCTTCCTCTCTTGTACCCCCATCTCTTCCTCTCCTGTACCCCCATCTTCCTCTCCTGTACCCCCATCTCTTCCTCTCCTGTACCCGCATCTCTTCCTCTCCTGTATCCCCCATTTTTTCCTCTCCAGTATCCTCCATCTCTTCCTCTTCTGTACCCCCATCTCTTCCTCTCCTGTACCCCCATCTCTTCCTCTCCTGTATCCTCCATCTCTTCCTCTACTGTACCCCCATCTCTTCCCCTCCTGTACCCCATCTCTTCCTCTCCTGTACCCCCATCTCTTCCTCTCCTGTACCACCATCTCTTCCTCTCTTGTATCCTCCATCTCTTCCTCTCCTGTATCCTCCATCTCTTCCTCTCCTGTATCCTCCATCTCTTCCTCTCCTGTACCCCCATCTCTTCCTCTCCTGTACTTCAATCTCTTCCTCTCCTGTACTTCCATCTCTTCCTCTTCTGTACCCCCATCTCTTCCTCTCCTATATCCTTCATCTCTTCCTCTCCTGTACCCCAATTTCTTCCTCTCCTGTACCCCCATTTCTTCCTCTCCTGTACCTACATCTCTTCCTCTCCTGTACCTCCATCTCTTCCTCTCCTGTACCCCCATCTCCTCCTCTCCTGTATCCTCCATCTCTTCCTCTCCTGTATCCTCCATCTCTTCCTCTCCTGTACCCCATCTCTTCCTCTCCTGTATCCTCCATCTCTTCCTCTCCTGTATCCTCCATCTCTTCCTCTCCTGTATCCTCATCTCTTCCTCTCCTGTACCCCCATCTCTTCCTCTCCTGTATCATCCATCTCTTCCTCTCCTGTACCCACATCTCTTCCTCTCCTGTGTCCTCCATCTCTTCCTCTCCTGTACCCCCATCTCTTCCTCTCCTGTATCCTCCATCTCTTCCTCTCATGTATCCTCCATCTCTTCCTCTCCTGTATCCTCATCTCTTCCTCTCCTGTATCCTCCATCTCTTCCTCTCCTGTACCCCATCTCTTCCTCTCCTGTATCCTCCATCTCTTCCTCTCCTGTACCCCCATCTCTTCCTCTCCTGTACCCCATCTCTTCCTCTCCTGCATCCTCCATCTCTTCCTCTCCTGTACCCCCATCTCTTCCTCTCCTGTATCCTCCATCTCTTCCTCTCCTGTCCCCCATCTCTTCCTCTCCTGTATCCTCCATCTCTTCCTCTCCTGTACCCCCATCTCTTCCTCTCCTGTATCCTCATCTCTTCCTCTCCTGTATCCTCCATCTCTTCCTCTCCTGTACCCCCATCTCTTCCTCTCCTGTATCCTCCATCTCTTCCTCTCCTGTATCCTCATCTCTTCCTCTCCTGTACCCCCATCTCTTCCTCTCCTGTATAATCCATCTCTTCCTCTCCTGTATCCTCCATCTCTTCCTCTCCTGTATCCTCCATCTCTTCCTCTCCTGTACCCCATCTCTTCCTCTCCTGTATCCTCCATCTCTTCCTCTCCTGTATCCTCATCTCTTCCTCTCCTGTACCCCCATCTCTTCCTCTGCTGTATCATCCATCTCTTCCTCTCCTGTACCCCATCTCTTCCTCTCCTGTATCCTCCATCTCTTCCTCTCCTGTATCCTCCATCTCTTCCTCTCCTGTATCCTCATCTCTTCCTCTCCTGTACCCCCATCTCTTCCTCTCCTGTATCATCCATCTCTTCCTCTCCTGTACCCACATCTCTTCCTCTCCCGTATCCTCCATCTCTTCCTCTCCTGTATCCTCCATCTCTTCCTCTCCTGTATCCTCCATCTCTTCCTCTCCTGTACCTCCATCTCTTCCTCTCCTGTACCCCCATCTCTTCCTCTCCTGTATCCTCCATCTCTTCCTCTCCTGTATCCTCCATCTCTTCCTCTCCTGTATCCTCATCTCTTCCTCTCCTGTACCCCCATCTCTTCCTCTCCTGTATCCTCCATCTCTTCCTCTCCTGTATCCTCATCTCTTCCTCTCCTGTATCCTCCATCTCTTCCTCTCCTGTACCCCATCTCTTCCTCTCCTGTATCCTCCATCTCTTCCTCTCCTGTACCCCCATCTCTTCCTCTCCTGTACCCCATCTCTTCCTCTCCTGCATCCTCCATCTCTTCCTCTCCTGTACCCCCATCTCTTCCTCTCCTGCATCCTCCATCTCTTCCTCTCCTGTACCCCCATCTCTTCCTCTCATGTATCCTCCATCTCTTCCTCTCCTGTACCCCCATCTCTTCCTCTCCTGTATCCTCCATCTCTTCCTCTCCTGTACCCCCATCTCTTCCTCTCCTGTACCCCATCTGTTCCTCTCCTGTATCCTCCATCTCTTCTTCTCCTGTACCCACATCTCTTCCTCTCCTGGATCCTCCATCTCTTCCTCTCCTGTATCCCCCATCTCTTCCTCTCCTGTATCCTCCATCTCTTCCTCTCCTGTATCCTCCATCTCTTCCTCTCCTGTATCCTCCATCTCTTCCTCTCTTGTACCCCCATCTCTTCCTCTCCTGTACCCCATCTCTTCCTCTCCTGTACCCCCATCTCTTCCTCTCCTGTACCCCCATCTCTTCCTCTCCTGTACCCCATCTCTTCCTCTCCTGTATCCTCCATCTCTTCCTTGCCTGTACCCCCATCTCTTCCTCTCCTGTACCCTATCTCTTCCTCTCCTGCATCCTCCATCTCTTCCTCACCTGTACCCCCATCTCTTCCTCTCCTGTATCCTCATCTCTTCCTCTCCTGTATCCTCCATCTCTTTCTCTCCTGTATCCTCATCTCTTCCTCTCCTGTATCCCCCATCTCTTCCTCTCCTGTATCCTCCATCTCTTCCTCTCCTGTATCCTCCATCTCTTCCTCTCCTGTATCCTCATCTCTTCCTCTCGTGTACCCCCATCTCTTCCTCTCCTGTACCCCATCTCTTCCTCTCCTGTATCCTCCATCTCTTCCTCTCCTGTACCCCATCTGTTCCTCTCCTGTATCCTCCATCTCTTCCTCTCCTGTACCCCATCTCTTCCTCTCCTGTACCCCATCTCTTCCTCTCCTGTACCCCCATCTCTTCCTCTCCTGTATCCTCCATCTCTTCCTCTCCTGTATCCTCCATCTCTTTCTCTCCTGTATCCTCATCTCTTCCTCTCCTGTATCCCCCATCTCTTCCTCTCCTGTATCCTCCATCTCTTCCTCTCCTGTATCCTCCATCTCTTCCTCTCCTGTATCCTCATCTCTTCCTCTCCTGTATCCTCATCTCTTCCTCTCCTGTATCCTCCATCTCTTCCTCTCGTGTACCCCCATCTCTTCCTCTCCTGTACCCCATCTCTTCCTCTCCTGTACCCCATCTCTTCCTCTCCTGTATCCTCCATCTCTTCCTCTCCTGTATCCTCCATCTCTTCCTCTCCTGTACCCCCATCTCTTCCTCTCCTGTACCCCATCTCTTCCTCTCCTGTATCCTCCATCTCTTCCTCTCCTGTATCCTCCATCTCTTTCTCTCCTGTATCCTCATCTCTTCCTCTCCTGTATCCCCCATCTCTTCCTCTCCTGTATCCTCCATCTCTTCCTCTCCTGTATCCTCCATCTCTTCCTCTCCTGTATCCTCATCTCTTCCTCTCCTGTATCCTCATCTCTTCCTCTCCTGTATCCTCCATCTCTTCCTCTCGTGTACCCCCATCTCTTCCTCTCCTGTACCCCATCTCTTCCTCTCCTGTATCCTCCATCTCTTCCTCTCCTGTACCCCCATCTCTTCCTCTCCTGTACCCCATCTCTTCCTCTCCTATATACTCTACCTCTTCCTGACATTACAACCTAAGGCTACACTTAGGGCGCTACATTTTCCTGCTGTGTCAGTGGCAATCGGCTCCGGATGAAGCAGTAAAATTCCTCTCTGGACCAATGCCCCAAACCAGCTGCTTCCATCCTCCGTTGCCATGACAACCATCCACAGCGCAACGGTCCCTCTCTTACAGACGGGGGTGATGGGACTCCAGAGTCTCACCAGGGACATCTTTAACCTCTTATGCACTGGAGCAAAAGAGACTCCTATAGGGGATACATTATACATTATATACTGTATATTCACTTGTGATATTGAATTTCACCTAAATACAACTAAATAAAAATAATTATTATATATAGATTTATTTGGGTATGCAAGCACACACATGCGTAACATTAACCCTGTTTATAAATTGCTCTTTTTAAACAGAAACATTGAATTTCACTACATAAATATACCTTTTTTACAGGAAAAAAACATTCATAATACCGTAACAAAATATATATTCCCTAGATTCATTAAGGAATCACAATATTGTAGGAAAACATGATATGGTTGGAAAATATGCAACGGATTGACATATATAAGCATTTTTGAAAGGATATATTAATTTTTGAGGCCTCTGTGTATAAACCGTTCCATCTTGCCTGACTTCAACGCTTACTGACAGTATGTGTTAATTTTATCTTTCAGTGGCGTGAGAGAGAGAGGAGGAAAGAGAGATGAAGGGCCTTTTGTTTTATTATTATATCTTCTCATATGTATTCTCTTCCCAGCAGAAGCAGGTAGTTTCAATGATAACTGCAAGCCCTGCACCTGTAGAAATATAAACACCCCTCTGATACACAAAACCCTCAGCAATGTATTATGGTTGCCTCCTGGGTCCAACAGCAGCATATAAATGTATTTTTATTTTCTACGTCAAAATGAATTTTATGAACATTTACCTGAATTATTATGATCTTATATCCGGAATTTACAAACCTAATAATTCATAATACAATGGTCATTTAAGCTTTTTAGGGGCTGTGAGGTAGTTTAAGGCTTCAGAGCCCTGCAAAGCTTAGTGAATCCTGGCCATTTGTGAGATATGATTCCTACTACAAGCCCTGCTGTGCATTTCCCTAATTCATATACAGATTAAGAAGCCACAAATTGTGTGGGGGTGTGGGGGGAGCTCTATTTTTTCTTAATTTTTTATTATGGTCAGCAAAATAAGTTTAAAGAAGTGATTCAAACATTAAAAAAAGTGATTATTGTGGCTGTTTCTAAGCACTATCTCCCTCCTTTAGTTCTATCTTCCATTTATCAGATTTTTTGTCCCCATTAAAATGATTTTGCAGATTTAGCGTAAAAGTCCATAGACCTCTGCAGCGCCTGTGATTTGGGCTAGCGCCAACCGCGATCCAATTAGTCCTTGTTCCCCTGGCAACTCTCAGCACCCTGCCAGCCATGTTTTGACTGCGCCTCTCAGTTGGTAATTATATTGTTTCGGTTACAAGTGCAGGTTTGTCGTTTTATTATGATAATATCTTAAAGTTCAGAAAAAAAATCTTCCTATGTTTGTACGGGATTGTGTAACAAACTAACGTTATCCGATGTGCAAGGCAAAAGCATGAAAGCATTTTAGGGAAAATTTCCATTTTTGCAGATTCTGCTTGTGTCTAAGGGCTGGCATGCTTGTAATCCTTCCTGTCCATTGCGTGAGGGGGCGGGTACGGAATACAGAACGCAAGATTTGCACTTAAGGAAGGGAGTAGGTGTCAAATATTAAAAGATGAACTATGCACAATTATCCCTGCTGCATAGATAATACGAAAGGCAGGACATACCCCTCATGCTACAGGTCAGCATGCAGTGCTCTAGATGTCAAAAATGAGAGCCGGTGGACACAAGCAGAGTCTGTGGAAATGAATATGATACATTTATAAATGCTTTTATGCTCATGAGTTACACAGCTGTTAATAGTAAAATTGTGATATATATACTTCACAAATTTGAAGTTTTTCCCAAACTACAGTGGTCTTATTAAACCACAGGATCAGTAGTAGGGGAATGGAAACCATTGGAAACCATGGAGTCCCATTGTTCTCATATTGATATAAACATGTGTGTGTGTATTTATGTAAATATATATATATATATATATATATATACTGTATATAACAACCTTTCAAAGATGTTTTTGAAGTATATAGCCTAATACAATAAAAATGAAATAACATTACATTGGTTTGTTTGAGTCCAATGACATACGGTGCACAATATGGCATGGCACAGCCAGGTATAAAACCCACGATAACCATGAAGCTGCAGAGTGGTGCGTTTTGGGCACACGCCGTTAGGCGCCTGCAGTTTGTACCCTTCATGTTCCTTCAACTCTTATTGACCCCACATGGAAAGCCGGGTGAGTCTGTGCTCTGCCTTCAAGGGACTGTCTAGCTCCGCTATTTATAGAGCCCGTCCATTAGTACAGAAGTGTCTGTCTCTTTTTCAGCATCATTAATAGTAAAAACACAATTTCCGCAGCAATGGCGCTGTCTCTTGTCTCTTAGAATAAGCATCAAAGTGGAAGATATAAAGGAATGCGACTGTTCAGGAAATCCCCAGAGGCGGCACAGATTGTTTTAGCTCTTGTTAAAAGCTGCAACAGAAGCCGAATTCTCTCTAGAGCGACCGTATCAAGTACTTTTCAGACTTATTTGTTGAGTTTGCAGATCTGCTGGACCGCCATGTTTCATATAGGTCCAACAGGTCCTTGCCCTAGAGGCTATACAATCCCGAGTGCATCGGGTGAGGTGTACGGTTGGACTGGACAATGGGCCATATCAAGAGTGGGCATTATTATTATTATTATTAGTATCATTGCACTCTAATAAGGTGTTGCTTATTTTAAAAAGTTACGATCACAGCGCTCCTTTATATTCACTTTCAAAGATTAGATCTTCAGCCTCAGGTTCTCCACCCTGATAAGGTTATAAATGGGAATATAGTAGAGTGCAGGTCTATTGTAGGCTACCAGTCCATAGTAGAGTGCCGGTCTATTGTAGAGTGCCGGTCTATAGTAGAGTGCCGGTCTATTGTAGATTACCAGTCTATAGTAGAGTGCAGGTCTATTGTAGAGTGCCAGTCTATTGTAGAGTGCCGGTCTATTGTAGAGTGCCTGGCTATTGTAGAGTGCCGGGCTATTGTAGAGTGCCGTTTTTTTTTGTAGAGTGACAGTCTATTGTAGAGTGCCGGTCTTTTTTGTAGAGTGCCGGTCTGTTGTAGAGTGCCAGTCTATTGTAGAGTGCCGGTCTTTTTTGTAGAGTGCCAGTTTATTGTAGAGATACAGATATATATTTATCAAATTGTGTTAAAAGTGAGATTATATCAGATTAAAAATGTATTTTTCTAAACTGCATAAAGCTTAACCTAATTGATTAATAGGCCCAATAATTGCATTTAGTGCTTATTAATTTACATTTTCTTCTTATTAAATAAACTGCATTTTATAAATCTAACTGGTTTAGACAAAACCCCCCAGAACTGCCTCACCCTACTGATGGACTTTATATTACTTGTTAAATCTTTTTTACTGTAATAGTAATGGCATTTACATTATCTAGACCAGTTGAATAAGTCCATGCTTTTTAAAGTAAAAATCTAGTTAAATGGCCACTGTAATGGTCCAACTTTCACAACCTTTAAGCATAAATATATTTTCAATACTGTGTGGTTAAAAAAGTGATATTTTGTTACAGAAAGATCGGGCTGGCGCTCCTCCCAGCTTATGCGCAATAATGTAAAGGCCTGTCTCTTTAAATGTGAATTTGTCGTGATTCAATCTAAATGATACTGTCATGAGCTGACACCAGAACATTGCATTAGATATGATCCGGTGGGTACAATGTAACCCCTGAGATGAATGAAATAAGGTCTTATGAAGCTCTGCACTCAGGTGTTACTTATTATACGTATCTCATATCAATACGTGTCTCAGCGCGCTCTGATTCATGTGCGGAGTTAGAATAATGACCCCCCAGTGTTATTACATTACATGATAAGGAAACTGATGGTCCATGAAGCCTTGGGCTGCAGCAGTAATGTCACTGGGGGATTAATGAGATGCTCAGGAGGTGAACTAGAGATAGGCTGAGCCTAGGATAGGCCAGGCTGTTGTATCATAATGAGAGATAGGGATAGACGGGGAGCAGAACTCAAACTGAGCTCACCCTGAAACCATTCAAAATAATATGGAGTACAGTTAGATATTATTTTCAAAAGTTTTGATGTGAACTCATTTACTATATGGAATTCAGAATGCTAGAAATATATATATATATATATATATATATATATATATATATATATATATATATATATATATATATATATATATGAATAATCAGAGTATTGTAGTATACAGTGATAATTTATTTTTTGGATAAACATGTTAGGTAGAGTGATGAGCTTTCGAGAGTAACCCCTTTTTATCAAGCCCAAAGTAATACTGAATACATGTAAGCAAAGAGATTCAAAGTGGCAGATATTATGAATAATGTTCGGTCAGTCAAGTGTGTGTGTCTGCACAAGTTTTTAGATAAGCGAATACCAGAGTAATATAAGTTAGGGCCATAAATATCCCCAAGTAGAAAGACAAAAAGAAAAAGAAAAAATACATGTGAAAGAATGGGGCAGTATCACAAGAAGTTTTGATAATGTCATAAAAATCTTTAGTATTGAAGAGTGGTATCATCTTCATTTCAAATGTTTTTCTTTCCTGGATGGTCTTGAAGTTTTTCAAAATTCAGGTTTTGGATGGAGTGATTATTCTGAGTAAAATGGTGTCCGACTGGGGTCGGACACCATTTTATATGAGTGTGTGCAGGTGCATGTGCCTTTGAGTGTGTGCAGGTGCATGTGTCTGTGTGTATATGTGTATACTCTTGTTTATGTATATGGCTACTTATGAGCCTGTATACTTATGTCATCAAGTACATGTATATGTGCCTGTGAGTGTGTATCTTGTGTCTTTGTGTACATAGGGTAAGAAGGTGCCTTGTCTCTACATTCAGTAAGTTTCTAATCTTCCACAGTTATAAAATGAAATTACTCCTCTGAGATTAGATCTATGAATGTTAATCTAACTGTTTCAATACTTTAAAACTAACAACCAATAAACATTTTCTCCGCCACTAATTGGAATTTGTTAATTAACTTGAATTCCTTCAACTGGTGCCAAGGATTAAGATCCTGGGTTATCCTATCTTCAACCTGTTATTCTAATGCCTACCACAAACTGCCACAACTCACAAATAATTGATTATGGGTACTTAACGAGATCCCATTATCCTGAAATCATGGTGTCTAAGTGGTTCCCCGTGGATGGATTTTGGCATCTCTACTTCCTACCTCTCTCTCATTTTTCTCCTTTTTCTCTCTCTCTCTATCTTCCCAATGGTATTAACCATATAGTTGTTAGCAGCTGCAGGTAGGGTCAGATTTAACTTATCAGTTCCCCTTCATAGGATGTAGTTTGAAAGAAACCATAATCTACCAACAGACTATAGCTAGAAATGCTTCCCTATAAGGCTAATATATTCCTCAAGAACATGACTGCACCATTTCTTTATTATGTAGAATGTGTCTTACAGACTAATAGTACTTAGTAAACCTGGTCCAATAATGATGCAATATTCTCAGGTACCTCCTTAGTAGAGATGTCCAGGTCTTTAAATCCCCTTCCCTCCCATATTAACAATCTTTGTATTGTTTGCTTGTCTTGTTTTGCCCCTTTTACCCTTCGGCAGAGGAAGTTTCTGCACGCATAGTCCAAGTAGTAACTGCTGATGCCGTAGCGGTCCTGAAAGATGAACAAGAGAAGGAAGCCCAGCTCAAGGGTCCCGCAGGAGCTCTGCCTTTAGGTAATGCAGGGAGTAGTGGGGGTATGTGCGTGTCTTTGTGGTGTGCTGTATTAGAGTGTAGTTTATCTAAGACCTCTAGTAGTATGTTGTAGACAACCTGGCTTCCATTTATTGTTTATTTAACATTACACTGAGTAGTAACGTGCACTGAGCACAGAATAAGATAAATATAAGTCCTGGAGGTGGCTGGGGGCAACATGTGTGAATGATGATGGTCCACATAAGTAGTAAGAGAAGATTACTACATTAGATTGGTATCAGCCAGGCAGAAAAGGTTGTCTCATTGGGTAGTTAGTGTAGAGGACTATGTGGAGCTATGTGATTAGTTTCATATGGAACCATTTTTAAGCTGTGATGGAGTTTCTGAAAAAGTAAACTGAGAATTCTGCAGCGCAGGTCCAAAACAGGAAAAGTCCTGTAGGGTAGAGATGGAGCTGGTAATGATTGATGAGTTGAGGAATAAGTCATGGGTAGAGTAGGATGGAGAGGATAGTGAATAGGATTCAGAAGGAAATCCACATATTCATCCATCTACTGACTGGGGACAGGGAAATTATTATAGAGAATGGTCAAGATAGCTCCAATAAGGACTGGAGAAATGTGGACGACAAATTGCCATTACTGATTTAAAAAATGTGTACTCAGTTGCATTCCAGCTTCAGAGCATCAAGTCCAGATATAGGAAAAAGAGAACCTGTAAAAGTGGTAGTGTGTTAGCCGTGGAAATACAAGAATCAAGTTGAGTAAATGTGATATATTTTAATGGTTAAATGAACTGGATGGCATTGCAAGCTTATATAGTCTTCTACATATGGCGTATTATGAAATAAGGCTGAAGTTGCGTAGCTTTACAGATTAAACAGGAGATCACAGGTCCATAAGGAACAAATTCATTGTACATTAGTATTCATGGATCAAGGGGTATGGTTAACCACCATGTAACCGCTTATCCAATGTTTCTAAGCTAAAATGTGTCTTTAGAGTTTATGTATCTTAAACTAGTTGCATCACATTGAAACATTGCTTATGTTCTGTATTCTGTATCAACAATTATGGACTCTGTCCACCCTCTAAACATAAATATTAGTTCAAGTGGTGGCCATGAAACCAGAGAAAAAGAGAGGAGGGACAGGCATAGGAGAGATACAGTCATGTCAAAAGAAGAGAGAGAAAGCCAGAGAAAAGGATGAGAGAGAGAGGGAGACAGTTGGTGACAGTGGAGGAGAGAGGCACGTAAGGCAATGGATGGGCCAGAATCCCAAAAAGAGGAGGAATTAAACAAGGACCAAGCTGGTGAAAGACAGCCTTGGTAAGGGAGTAGAGTGGCAGCATGGGCAATCTATAGGAGAGATGTTTGGCTAATGAGAAGAGAGACAGCTTAGACAAGACTGGAGATAGAGAGTATTGACAAGGCAAGGGGTTGGAGTGTCAGGCAGGGCAAGGGGTTAGAGTGTCAGGCAGGGCAAGGGGTTGGAGTGTCAGGCAGGGCAAGGGGTTAGAGTGTCAGGCAGGGCAAGAGGTTGGAGTGTCAGGCAGAGCAAGGGGTTGGAGTGTCAGGCAGGGCAAGGGGGTTGGAGTGTCAGGCAGGACAAGGGGTTGGAGTGTCAGGCAGGACAAGGGGTTGGAGTGTCAGGCAGGGCAAGGGGTTGGAGTGTCAGGCAGGGCAAGAGGTTGGAGTGTCAGGCAGAGCAAGGGGTTGGAGTGTCAGGCAGGGCAAGAGGTTGGAGTGTCAGGCAGAGCAAGGGGTTGGAGTGTCAGGCAGGGCAAGAGGTTGGAGTGTCAGGCAGGACAAGGGGTTGGAGTGTCAGGCAGGACAAGGGGTTGGAGTGTCAGGCAGGACAAGGGGTTGGAGTGTCAGGCAGAGCAAGGGGTTGGAGTGTCAGGCAGGACAAGGGGTTGGAGTGTCAGGCAGAGCAAGGGGTTGGAGTGTCAGGCAGAGCAAGGGGTTGGAGTGTCAGGCAGGGCAAGGGGTTGGAGTGTCAGGCAGGACAAGGGGTTGGAGTGTCAGGCAGGGCAAGAGGTTGGAGTGTCAGGCAGGGCAAGGGGTTGGAGTGTCAGGCAGGACAAGGGGTTGGAGTGTCAGGCAGAGCAAGGGGTTGGAGTGTCAGGCAGGACAAGGGGTTGGAGTGTCAGACAGGGCAAGGGGTTGGAGTGTCAGGCAGTGCAAGGGGTTGGAGTGTCAGGCAGTGCAAGGGGTTGGAGTGTCAGGCAGGACAAGGGGTTGGAGTGTCAGGCAGGACAAGGGGTTGGAGTGTCAGTCAGAGCAAGGGGTTGGAGTGTCAGGCAGGGCAAGGGGTTGGAGTGTCAGGCAGGGCAAGGGGTTGGAGTGTCAGGCAGGACAAGGGGTTGGAGTGTCAGGCAGGGCAAGGGGTTGGAGTGTCAGGCAGGACAAGGGGTTGGAGTGTCAGGCAGGGCAAGGGGTTGGAGTGTCAGGCAGGGCAAGGGGTTGGAGTGTCAGGCAGGGCAAGGGGTTGGAGTGTCAGGCAGGACAAGGGGTTGGAGTGTCAGGCAGGGCAAGGGGTTGGAGTGTCAGGCAGGGCAAGGGGTTGGAGTGTCAGGCAGGACAAGGGGTTGGAGTGTCAGGCAGGGCAAGGGGTTGGAGTGTCAGGCAGGACAAGGGGTTGGAGTGTCAGGTAAAGCAAGGTACAAGTGAGATGCCTTGGCCAAGGAAGAAGAGCGTCAGATTGGGCAAGGGAAGAGAGAAGCTGCTTAGGCAAGACATTCTTGACAAGGTAAGAGAGAGATTAGCTGGGCAAGGGGATAGACACACAATGAGCAAGTTATAGAGGCAACTGAGACAAGGAAGAAAAGAGAACATGGAAGGGGAAGTAGGGAATATATAGTTAAAGCTCAAAACACCTAAGTCAAAGAAAGTATTTACTATAAAATCCTAACATGTCTGGCTGACTGGATACATCCGATCCTAGACCCACACAAGGGCAGGAGCTTAAGATGGATACAGACCACCTAGTGTGTACATAAACATACAATATAAATATTTCATTTTGTTGTGTGTGTGACCGCTCTCTGTTTACTATTAGTCCCTAGATGACCATTGTATCCTGTATATTTTCTAGAGCTTCCTCCTTCATTTCTGGTCCCTCATGTGAGTAAACACAGATCTGCTCATGTGTGTCAACAAACAGCAGTAAACAAAAAGAGAATATTTGCCGGAACATTCTCTGTGGGTCATGTCTACTGAATAGTTTACTTAAAGGTATATGCAAGTGAGCTGGGTATTAATGCATCTGATAAAGGAAAATTTATAGTGTCTGAAAAAAAAATGTCATGAAGAAATTCCAAAGTAAACATTTAAACTGAATTTCTTGCTTTTGCAAAGAGTTTTCTCTCAATGTTGACACCCCCTGAAATTCCCAGGGATAATTAGCATAACTTATACATTGTATCTTTTTGGCCTGGGGATTGTGCAGGCATGCTTAGTTAGCACCTATAGTCTGCTCTACTGTGGGAAGTCACATGATTTCAGACACTCTCCGTTCCTTTAGCCAATCACCATGCACATGTGCTGCATATTGGATATCTCATTAAAAATGAGATATCCATTATGTAAATCACAGTTGCTGGGGGTGTCTACATCACCCCTGGCACATTTTTTCATGCAAACATTTTTTGCTAGGTAAGTTATGATGCATTCTACAGGATGCATTCATAACCCACCTCACTTACATATACCTTTAAAGGGACACTGTCACCACCATTTGCTGGATTTCAACCCAACACAGTCACATTTCATTCATTTTGAGGGTTGATATTTTGCAATACTTGAGGTTGGCTGTGAATTTAGGAGTTGATCTCTAACCAGTGACATTTTAAAGTAAAATCTCATGTATTTTTGCAATCCAGTATAATAAACCTTCACATTAAGATGTTGAGCATCATGTGCGAGCCTTCTTTCAATGCTCATATGTGTATCGGATCATCCTGGGTCAGTACCATAGGTCCATGTCATGTCTACTGATCTACAATTGATTATTGATTTCTCCGCTGGTGAAATGCACATTGTACTGTGTATTGCAACTGGGCCCTGGGTAATCTAATCTATTGGTTTCTGCAATTACTGCCGTCTGTTCAATAACAATGTTCAAGGAGACTTTGCTAGGAATTGTCTGACGTGTTGCTTACTGGCTCTTGATCAAATTAGCCGGCAAGAACGGGAATGATCAGGGAGAGGCGCATGCAGAGAAAATGGCTTTTTAAGCATTTTTTCTCTATAGGAAGCAAGGCTGATAAATGATAATACTATAGGGCTTGGCTTTATGGGAGCAGAGAATGAATAACATTAGCTGGTTATATGAGAACATGCAGGGAGATTTATACACACACATAGGGCGCGGATATAGATCTACAGAGACAAATAAAGATAAAGACACAAAGGGCACTGAGATATATTTATAGACACAAACATACAGGCACAATGGGCACTGATATATATGTACAGATACAAATAGGACAAAATAACAGAAAAATGGCAATGTGCATAACTATTCACCCCCTAAAGTCAATACTTTGTAGAGTCACCTTTTGCAGCAATCACAGCTCTCTGATTAATGCCGTCTCTTGGCAGGTTTTCTGTTGTGCCATGTTCTTTCCATTTGGTTATGATAGATTTGATGGCGCTCCTGCGGATCATCGAAGATTTGGATATTGGTTTATAACCTAACCCTGACTTGTACTTTTCAACAACATTGTCCTTTACATGTTTGGAGAGTTCCTTGGTCTTCGTGGCAGTATTTGGTTAGTATTTGGTCCTTTAGATTGTAAGTCTGCGAGTTTCAATCCTGCGCAGTGCTTTAGGGAAAGCGCTATGGACACCGGATTCCAAGCTCAAAGACAGGGCCACCCACTCTTTGCAATGTATGAATCTTTAACTTGTCATTGCCTGTAACTTAACTTATGTATAGCGCTACGGAATATGTTGGCGTGTTACAAATAAACGATAATAATAAAAAATAATAAAATAGTGCCTCTTGCTTAGGTGTTGCAGCCTCTGGGGCCTTTCAAAAAAGGTGTGTATATGTAATGACAGATCATGTGAAACTTAGATTGCACACAGGTGGACATCATTTTACTAATTATGTGACTTCTGAAGGTAATTGGTTGCACCAGAGCTTTTTATGGGCTTCATAACAAAGGGGGTGAATACATACGCACATGCCAATTTTCTGTTTTCTATTTCTAAAAAATTGTTTTATGTATATATTTTTCTCATTTCACTTCACCAACTTAGACTGTTGTGTTCTGATCCATCACATACAATTCAGATTAACAAAACATTGAATTTAAGGCTGTAATGTAACAAAATAGGTAAAAAGTCAAGAGGGGTGAATACTTTTGCAAGGCACTGTATATATATACATATATATATATATATATATATATATATGACATGAAGAGTGAGGTAGCCTTTAGGAGGGGGAATAGTTATGTACATATCGAGACACGATTACACCCTAGGGTAATTATATTTAAAAACAAAAATACAAATATATAACAAAACGACAATGAATATATGTATATAATAGTTGTAATTAGCAGTGTTAGTCAGGTGATGTGATTATAAAATTATTGCAATATATAACATCTTTAATAGTGAACAAACAATATATTTTAATAGATGGGCTTTTGAGATAGCAACTTTCAAAAGCTGGTCTATTACGATATGTAAGTCCATTAAAAAAATACTCATTAAAATTGTATTTATATGCTTGTATACATCAAAAATTTTCTTGACCAGAGTACTTCTTTCAAGATTGTTGACTGAATCTCTTGAAGTGTTGTTACAAGGAACAAGTTGCTTGTTCCTCTGGGGCTCCACCATCCTAATATTTGTATACTAATAACATGGAGCATATGGGAAACCCCAAAACTACACTGTTTTGATATGAACCATTTCTATTGTCCATTTATGAAAAGTGACTAAACATACTTTATTTTCCCCATTATGGTGGCCTTTTCACAAGTAAGGTGGCAATTGTGTTAGTTTATGGAACCACATTCAAGCATCAGATGTCTCTTCACTCTCTAATAAATAATAACATTGGTATTGGAGAAGTCTCCTTTCATTTATAAGTAACCTCTCTCATTGGATAGATAAGTGTAGGGACATGTTAACAGATAAGTGGTGATCTGATTAACATACATTTAGATAGGTAACACTAAGCTAGCTAGAGCTGAAGTCTAATTTAAATTAGTAATCAAATGTAAAGTCAAATATGAAAAAAATACTGTTATTTGGATCAGTCTTGGAGCTTCTAAGATGATATTAAAACATTTTTTGTGCAATGATACAATAGTCCTGAAGACGCATAGGGACGAGCCACAGTAATTGCTATTATTGTGTCTTGGTAACACCAATGCTAACATCATCACGTTTTCTTTAATCTCCAGCTGTTGAAGATACGACCAACCTGCCTCCTTCGCCTCCTCCTTCGCCAGCTTCGGAACAGATGAGCACTGTGGAGGACGGTAAGGATTTGTTGTGCCATGATAATGATGTACACATAGATTTAGTTTATATATTTCCAAGATGGCACAGGACTTGACTTCCGCCACAAGGCAAATCAGGTTTGGTTGAACTAAATACGAATGGGAGTCGAGAAGTGGGCTTATTTCCTCATTTATATGTAAAATTCAGTCATATCTTTCATTTAAAAGATTGCACACTCAGGAAATTTGTTTTCAGGTACAAAACTGGATAAAACCTGTAGTAAAACATCAGTATCATGTGACTTGTTTTTTCTTAAATAACATTATTATTGTTCACCTGGTTTTCCCCATGTTTGTATCTAAAATTCATCATGAAATCACCACTGATGAGTGACCAAACTGAGCTAACATGAATGGTCCCATCGTTGTCTTCTTGATCAGGTTTGACTGTTGTATGGTCTCTGTAATACTTATTGTGTCTATTTGTAATCAACGATGTCCATCTACATATATTATGGTGACTCTACAAGATTTAAAATGGAGCTATATAATGAGTAACCTAAGCAACTTGTCCTATAGTACAGGTTCTCAGTGTTTTAAGTTATGTCCAGTTCTACTTTTAAGAAAGGGAGTATCTATATAATTTAGCCATTGGTGTAATATTCATGGGAGGTTTACTCCATGTGGAGAACGTCCTCAGCAATTCATAACAAGATCAGATACTACACAAGATACAGTGATCTCTAAAATATCCAGATAAGGTGAATGACTTAACAGAGCCACCATTTATAAGATACCGTACATGTCTTGTCTGTTATGTCCATGTCAACTTATCTTTCCATTCCAAAAGAAGAGAGAGTTAAGGGTCCTGTGGCTGATGAAGAGGAAGAGAAAGCACAGGTATCAGAAAGCCGGTCAGCTGAGCCAGCGGACTTGGGGCTCAGAAGCGACCAAGCAGACACAGGCTCAGATGTCCCACAACACCACGGAGACAGTGTTGTATGCGGCAAAAGCAAACTAAAAAGCAAGACAGAGTCCACTTGTATTGTGTTGCCTTCCTTACCAGAGGAAGGTGTGTCCTGTGTAAACTCTGCATGTATCTCTGCCTCAAGCCCAGCTTTTGCTTATATGAGGCTGTTCCATCGTCATTATTATTGGCTATGTTGTTGTACCGCTAAGCTGACTGCAATCTGTCTGGGATCGAACATACCGCAGAGGTTGGATACCAACCTCAATAGCCGGCGTCTAGGTTACTTTGCCATGATACAATATGCTTTGCTGCTAAGCTGATGCTTCATGTTAGTCTTTCTTTTCCATGTGAGATGTGTTTGCCAGTCACATTGCTAATAACGTTATACCTGTTTATTATTTATTCATTTATTTTTCATATTTAAAACAGTTTTAACTCTTTCCATGTAGAATCTCTAGACCTTATTTTTTTCTAATGGTCAGTAACATTTCTTTTCTTCTCTCTGGTTTGATTTTTACGTAGCCGGTAGCCTTCTCTAGCATGTCATCCTCCATCCATTGCCGTCTGCGGCTGCCATTACAGAGCTCAGAGTTTGCTTTCTCTGCCTTGATATTTTATGTATATTTTTTTGTTTGTATGTGTGTGATGATGATAATACATGTTTAATGTTTTATACCTTGTGAAATAACTGTAGGGAAGGAAAGATATACCGAAAATACCACTGGTAATTAGTACATATTCCAAAAAGTAGAGAGTAATAACTTTTGTGAGAAGACAAGAGTTAGCCACCCAATGACTGAATCAAATGACATTTAACTTCTTCATGAGTAGTGTTTTTTTTCTAAGAACAATCTGATACCTTACCAGCTAAGAACTGGAAATAGGTCAAATAATAAGAAAAAAGGATCCAATAAAACATGGTCACAGAGGACTAGGTACTCATTTTGGGTAATATATGATAGGTAACCTTATATAATTTGTTCATGATACAGAAACCCCAAAATATTGAGCCTATAGGAAAAATATTGTATAAATTGGGTTAAAATTAAGATTTTAATCTTTGATACATGTTTTCATCTATCTGCATTTGCCCATGACATTCAGTTTCTGTCGTCTTTCCCAGGCTAATCTGTTAAAGACATCGGTACCTAGCATTAATCTGTGAGTGTAGCTCCCTGATTGGTTGAGCTGCCATATGAATGCGCTCCTCATAGATGTCAATAACTCAGCTGGTGCAAGCAGGAAGTGATAGCAGCAAAAATGTAAATTATACTGGGAGTAATGGAAGATTACAAACATATACAGATAACCAACATATGTTTTTTTTTTAATCATTTCCAGCAATTGACAAATATAAATATAATAATAAAATATACTATATATTCTATACCCCTTATGGTTTACATAAGCAATGTAAGAGAGAGATGGTAGTATATATGTATATAAGACATGCTTATAATGTGCCATTAATATAAAGCTGAAGCAAAGTATTACATTTTTATTAGTATAAATATATATATTCTAAATAAATATAATATCCCATTAATCCAGGCTTAATCCACATGTGAGACCAGAAGGGAATGCGTGTGCTTGTGGTGTGAAATTGTGTTTTTTGCATTATATTGAAAAAAAAATGCATTTTCCCTGCAATGTATTGTGCTAAAGCAGTGTAACTTGGTTAATATCAACGCACTTGTTATATGTTATCATGCATTATATTAGTTCATAGTATAAAGACCTTTCTGTTTGTTTATGTTCTGTTTTTGTGACCTTGGCGGGACTAACACAACACTCGCCTTTATATATACTTGTCTATTGTTGAGCCCTGTGGTGTAAGTTTATCTATTTTTCTTAAACATTGAGAGGTTCCTTGCAGAGACTTGTTTATTTTTTTAACAAATGAGTCTCATCTTCCTTTGAAACCAAAGGGTGGCGCGAGCCTCCTGGATTATATTATAGACGAAAATGTATATGCCATTTTACAATAAAACTACATTTCAGAACAAAAGAACATGTCTAGACTTTAAATTGAATAGCAGGTAACATTTTCTATATAAATACTAATTATTCACTACTTTTTCTAAGCCTTAATGTATTCTCATTGTGGTGTCCATTTAACATATAATACATAGTCAGTTTCAACCTCCTATGTATAGAGAATTGAGTCCTTTAGATCTTCCCTCTCATACACTCAATCACTGGCATGTTGACATCTGCTGTCTTCAAACCAGTAAGATAATTCTCCTAAGACACTGACAAGACATTTAGACTTTGGTCATAAATTTACAGAAAGGTTCCCTTTTTTTTTGTTTAAAAACATACAAAGAAAGATATAGTTAGAGCTTTTGTGCATTAACCAAGTTACAGTGTAATTGTTTCATGCCTTTATTTTCAAGCTAATTATTTAAATCTATATTAAAAGCAAAGCTTGAATATATGATGCATTTACCATACTGGCTGTTGATTAATATCTTGTGAAAACAAATTGCTTTAGATTTACTTACAGCCTCGAAGATGGGAGCGCAGGAATCAACTGACTCATTCTCTGTAGAAGCTTTGGAAAAGGTGGACCAAACCACAAAGAGTAAGGCCGAACAGGAACTAAAGCAAGATACCTTAACATTGCACACTTCTGAGAAGGATTTGAAGAAACGGGGCAAGGAAGATGAACGACTTCTTTCTCCACTGTTAGAGGAAGCTCCAAGCATTGGGGGATTTGAGCCCTCTTCATTTGAGGGCTTTTCCGTAGAGCCGTGTACTCCTACATCACCAGCTGTTGAAAAACACGATGATTTGTTTGATATGCCAAAGGAAACAAAGACCGTTGGGGGAAGCTCAGCTCAAGACTCAAGCAAAGATTCATCTATGGAAGACAAAGATGACCTTGGAGCATTCCAGAAGACCTATGAGTCTGATGTTCTCTTCTCCAGTGTTCCTTCAAGTCTACGTGAAAGCTCTTCTGAACCACAGGGGGCTGCAGTGGATGAGGGTCATAGTATCAAATATGAACATTCTTCACATACCTCATTGTCTGTTATAGATACAACTGACAAAGACCTTGCAATGAAAATCCAGAGAACACCCTGTGATGTTACCAAAGATAGTACAATGGACAGCTACAAAAGAGAAATAGCTAAGTCAGAAGAGGAAACCTCCCATATAGGGAGTGGAGAGCAAAAAGTAGAGGACATTCCTAGGTCAAGTGTCCTGGGTGTCAAAGATACTGACAAGCATAGTGAGGGTGATAGCTCTTCTAAGTCTGACTCAGAGAAGTCACACGAACTTGGTGCAACTGAGACTCAGCCTGGAAGTGCTCCCGCCAAATCTAGTGTTAATATAGAACAAGAGAAAGAAGATTCTGATAAGGTTTCACACATAGACACACAAACCACTGTAGACAGTAGATTGGAAGGGCCAACCAGTCCAAAAGCTACAAGTGATCTGAGTGAGACTACAGGTAATAAAGAGGCCTTTGAAGTACTTGATACAAAAGATGCAGTACCTGATATTACCCAAGAAAAGGGCCAGCAGCAACATAAGTCTGACACTAAGGAGCATAAAATACATCTACAGGAGGATAAGTCAGGAATGTCCACCTATTTTGAAACATCTGCTTTGAAAGATGAAGCAACTGAAAGCGGTGCCCAGCAAAGCAGTGATTACTATGAGCTGACAGATGTCAAAGAACCTCCTTATGAGACTTGTTCCATTCCTCATATAGCTAAAGAAGAAGACGATGAAGAGAATGAGGATTTAGAACCAACTAAAAAAGAAAAGGTTGTTCGTTCTGCTCATGAAGTTGGTTATAGCACTCTTACATCTGGGAAGATACATTCCAGTGTCGTCTCAGGAGATCGGTTGTTTACAATTGATCCAAATATCTATGCAGACAAATCAGAATTCCTGAGCAAAAATAAAGATGATCTAACCCTTAGCCGCAGTCTGGGGCTTGGCGGTAGATCTGCCATTGAACAACGAAGCATGTCCATAAATCTCCCAATGTCTTGCCTAGACTCCATAGCTCTTGGATTTAGTTATGCTCGTGCTCATGATCTGTCTCCTCTAGCTACAGATATTCTTTCTAACACAAGTGGGAGCATGGATGAAGGGGATGAGGCTGACTTGCCTGCCATAACTCCAGCCATAGAAAAAGCTCCTTCTTTCCCAGAAGAACTAGAGCAGGAAGAAGAAGAAGAAGAAGAAAAGGACAAAGCTGAGACAGAAAAGGTTACAGAGAAGGAACGGTTTGAACTTGAACCACTGTGTGAATCTCCGTACCCACAAAAAGAGTATTACAAAAATGGCACAATAATGGCACCTGACCTTCCTGAAATGTTAGATTTAACTGGTTCACGAGCCAGATTAGATTCTGGGAGTGCTGATACAGATGCAGCAAGAAGAAAGTCTGGAACGTCTGAAGTCATTATCGATGAGAGTGGTGTGATACAAGAAGTATCTGTGACAGAGGACATCAATCTTCTTATGAAGGCTGATAGTCAGCAAGAAGAACTTGGCTATTGCGTTTTTAATAAATATACTGTTCCATTACCATCTCCAGTGCAGGATAGTGAGAGTTTAGGTGGGGGGATGTCAACCTTTTATGAAGGTCATGGTGTAGATCCAACCATTATTGAAGTCAAACTGGCAGCAGCAGAGAAGCTTGAAAAAGAGACTCAAGAGCTTTCTAGTGAAACTCTAGAAATAGGATTGGAGCCTGAGGTAGAAAAGAAAGTTTCTGAAATTAAACTTGACACTGTCTTAGAAAAGAGTGAGGAACCAGTTGACCTAAAAGTTACTACAGAAAAAACAGATGCTCTTGAACTCGAAAAGGAAGGAACTGTTTTGGAGGGCACAAAAGATGAGAAAGTTTGTGTAGAACCAGATGTGCCCATAGATGATAAAATGCCTGTAAAAGAGTCAATAGAAGCTACTCCATCAGTACCAGAAAATACTGATGCATCCCTTCCTGGGACAGAATCAGCCAAGGTGGAAGTATCTGAAAAAGCAGAACCACCGGAGATTTCCACAGAGGAGACCCATAGCCAAATAGAGGTTAGTGAGCCAAGCAAGAAAGAGTCTGAAGAAGAGCAAAGTTGTGTTATTCAAGAAGCAGAGGACACACAATCCACTGAAATCAAAGATGCCAAGCCAGCAGCTTCTGATGAAGAGACTCTCTCCAAGGAGGCTATCAGGCTTGCTGAAACTGATTTGAAAGAGAAAGGTGGAAAGCCTGACTTAGTGCATCAAGAAGCAGTAGACAAGGAAGAATCTTATGAATCTAGTGGAGAACCAGAACAGACTCAAGAGCCATCACTGGTAATTTCCAAGGAACCCTCTACTGAGGAACCTCAGAAACTAGAGACAGAAGAGAAGACTCCAGGGATGTCACAGGAACCTACTGATTTAACTGTTTCATTAAAAGAGGAATCTAAGCTAGAGAAGGCAGAAGAAGTTCAAATGGAAATATTAACTGAGCCACAAGCTGAAGAAATATTAGAGATTAAAGTAGAAAAGGAAGAGGTTCAACAAGAGGTAACACAAGATACAGTTGAAGAAACAGATAAGGAACCTGAAGTGGAGGTGATAGAGGAAACCAGCAAAGAAATTACTCCAGAGGTACCAGAGCAGGAAGTTGAACCAGAAGCGGTTGGTAAGGAACCCATTGTAGAATATGCAGAAGAGGTGAAGGTCATAGAGTCTGTTGTCACTGTCGAAGATGACTTTATTACAGTAGTCCAAACTACCGTTGATGAAGGAGAATCTGTAGCCCCTAGTGTGCGCTTTGCTGGCCCTCTGCCTTCAGAGACTGAGGAGGAACACTTCACAGAAGAAACAGAAGAAGCAGAAGAAGGAGAATCCAAAGATGAAATCCAAGATGAGTCATCTTGTGCCCCAGCTTCCCAAGAAAAGGAAGAAACTGAATACATAACAGAAACACAGGATGATTACAAGGATGAAACCACTATAGATGACTCCGTGTTGGATACTGACAGTATCTGGGTGGACACACAAGGTGAGTCTTATTTGATTATACCTTCTTCTTCTTAAAGCATTTGTAAAAATGTATAAATGTACAAGTTAGTGATATAATTTCAGTATATTCTTGCATAGACATCCCTATCTTGTAGTTTTTAATGTGTGTGTATATATATCTATGATGGTGAATATAAAAGCACGAGTATCTGCTCTCTCTGGTTTTTGACCATCAAAAATGTATGGAATAGGCAACTTTATTGGTATACCCAGAACAATAGCATGATCGTAATCTCTCATATAGTTTCACATGATACGAGGCTTTAATGAAACAAATATTAAAATATGTGTTATGAACTATGCCACACTTTTTTGGTTGAGAAATGAAAGTTCTACCTTAATCATCTTGGCAACTGATGATCTTGAAAGGATACTGCCACATACCAGTGTTTGGTTTTGACAACAACATAAGGAACATGTTTCGGGGATATATTAAGCAGATATAACTTGCTACATAAAGGGGTGTATTGTCACGAGTTATTGTATACTCACAGCACACATATTGTCTTGTTACTCTGATGTTCAGATGTTCTTCTTGGTCATAGGTATTCACTGATAATGGAAAAAACAATATGCCATATGCAATCATTTTTGGCACATATCTTAGAAAGTGCTGTCTCATTATCAGTTGATCATTCCAACATGTAGTCAGGACAAGTTAATAGAATGAAGTTTTGATATGACTTCCAAGGTCTGAATTCACCAGAAGGCCTCTTACAGCTCAAGATTTTTTGATAAATGTGATTCACGTGCCCTTCATATAAAACTGCTCTGAAAGTTTTCTACACACTTGTTTAATATTCTGCCGAAGAAATTATGTAGGATTATCTTTTCCAGGATTTAAATAATAATTGAAAATGATGAACCCATTTCACGCAATTATCAACCGTAGAGTCTTTTGTGGGAAGACATTCATAATTATTGTTTTGATACAAGAGGAAGCATGTTGGTTTAACCAATGGAGAGATGAGTAACTAATTTAACACAATAATTAATACTTGCTAGCATTTTATGAATCGCAAAATTGACTGGTTTATAAAGGACTTTGTGCTGGACAAGACAAAGAACGGTCACATCCCACATCAGCTGTGGAGACGAGTTCTACGTCCGAGCATTCAAGTTGGCCATCTCTCCTCAAATGTGGTAGTTTTCAGTATGTCAAGTGATAGATATTAATACATAGAGGGCAAATAAATACGTTTTTTATGTTATTAATGTATCTTCATGACTGTTGCAGTCTCATCATCACACCTACTTTAGGTTTTATGTTACTGAACATCTTAATATTGTTATTATTTATACATCATCAATGTGTGCTGAATACAGGGGTAAAAGTGAACACTGTAGACACACGGAAGAACACATAACAAGGATCTGAAGCCTTGCTTAGGACTTAAAACTTTTTTTGCTGTTAAGGACCTTATTCAATCTACTTGGACCTTTCATGGTCAAAGCCATTGTTTTCTTATTAGCCGCAAGGACCTGCAAACCCCACCTTGGACTAGCGTTGGCACTTCCAAGGACCATCATTGACTTAATAGCCAGAGGTTAAAAAGCACTTTCTGAAAAGACATGACCATCAAGTAAACAACACTTAATGGGATCAATTAGCAAACAACAGCAATTGTAGGGTTTCACAAATACTATGAGCCTCAATTCGGGGCCGTTACTTGCAAGTAAATACCCAATTTGCTACTTTTGAGCTGTTCCCTTTCCCGATAATCGCAAACCATGCTATCGGTAGTAAGGATTTGCGGGCTTGAACATGATTGCGGATGCAAGCCCGTAATTCGTGGTTCAAGCCCGTAAGAGCATATCACTTTAAATGCAAATATAAATTCAATACAGCGCTGTAAATTATGGGAAACACAATGGATGACATTAGAATTAAAAGCACAACATTCTCAAGCTCGCACATCGCCAAAATATAATACTTTATTTCATGTTTAATTTCCGTCCAAAGTCCTACGGGCCTGAATGACCTCCAAGCCCGTAGAACTTGGAAAAATGGAGGTTGGATTCCAAAGTCCTACATGCTTGAAGGTTGAAGCCCGTAGGACTTTGGACGGAAAATAAACATGAAATAAAGTATTTGAGTTTGGCGATGTGCGAGCTTGAGAATGTTGTGCTTTTAATTCTAATGTCACCCATTGTGTTCCCCGTCATTTACAGCGCTAGATTGATTTTATATTAGATTTGAAAGTGCTCCCATTTGTAAGTAAGCCTTTTGCAAGACTTCTTGGTCCCAGTAACCTATGTTTCTAGTTTATCCATTTACGGGCTTGATGGAAGGGTTAATCGGAGCAATTGAATAGCAATTTGTGATTTTTGCGGTCGCAACTCTTGAAAGATCAAAGGTTTTGAGGGAAGTAACCTGTGATTTTTAGACTAGTAATGGATAGTAGCGCGCAGCAAGTAACCCAATTGGGGCCCGCACGTAGGAGGCATTTGAATAGCCTACGTAACTTGCTATCTCCTTTTGCGTGCCCGGATCTCAAAAAAGTAGCAATTGAATGAGGCCCTATATATTATTTTTTTTTAATGTTCATTATTCGGGTGGAAGTCTGTTCCATTCTACTTTTTCAGTCCACAAGTGTATTTCAATACCTTTCCTTTTGATAGATAACTATTGTAGTGGGGCCTTCTCTCTAAGGCGATGGTAGCTTGAGGTGTGGCATGTTTAGCTACGTCGTCCTAGCTTGAATAGAGGGCCAGGGAGAGTAATAGTAGTGAGAGAGAAGGGAGGGGTAGGTTGGGAGTATGACAAGTGATTAGAGGTGAGTGATAAGTGGGTATTTAAATGGTTTGGGAGAGATACACCCCCCCCCCACCCCCACAAGTTCAGGTTAATTACCTGTATACATTTCCCTGTGGCTATGTGGCAGTATCCTTCTAGTAGATTTAGGATGTCTTCTGCTATCACTTCTACCTTTGCTGCTCTTCTAAATATTTCTTACTATGTAGATGATGACAGGAGCATCATGACCGAAGCGATAGAGGTCATCCCGAAAGAGGAGAAGGTAGACATAGACTTGCAGAGGCCTGTGGAGAAACATAGAAAGGAAAAGCTTTTCAAATCAAACCGAGGTCGAACGTCTACTCCAGAGAGGAAAATGAACAGAAAGGAACCCAGTGCGGCCACTAGAGATGAAGTAAAAAGGAAAAAAGGTCCATCACTTACTCTATATTAATAGGTGTTGGTAAAGCTGCCCAGTTCCTAAAACGTATGACTATTAATCAAAAAGCCAAGAGTGTCTATGCTGTGTAATGATGTTTCCTATGTGTTATCCCCCTGACCTTATACATTCTCTCTCTTGCTCTTTCTTTCTCTCTCTTTCTCTGTTTCTCTTCTCTTTTGCCTGTTTAGCAGTACTTAAGAAGGCTGAGATTTCTAAAAAAACAGACGCTCAGCCCCACTCCCCCTCCAGGAAAATAATTTTAAAACCCGCCGTCAAACAGCCTAGACCGGCTCATGTGACCTGCGTGAGGAGGAAGCCGGCAGGTGACTTAATTGTTCAGTTTTTTGCAAATGTGGCTGGCAAACATTCTTTTTTTGGTTGATTTCCATGTTGCGTTGCTTGCAAATCTCATCATTGCAAATTTTCTCTTATTTCTTTTATTCTGAAGCATTTCCAATTATTCCACGTCAGAGCCTTTTTTTTTATTTTTTTATTATTATGTTGCTTTTTATTTAATTTCCTGTGCTATTTGTTTGTTGATTTATGGATTCTTGTTCATTTCTTTGCAGACCTCATGATCACATTCGCTTGTGAGAGCCATAAGATTGCATTGGTTGTATCTTGGCATAGTGACTTAGTGCTTTCTTAGAAGTTTGTATTTCCATGTCTCTGTTCTGGTGGAAGCATCATGACCGATTGCAACCCATGGTACACATTTCCATTGATTTGCTTCTGTCTCATGCATTAAACACAATACGTTGGAGTCTTTTCTACTCCACTGAGGGAGCTGGCAATCTGTAGCTCAGTTAGTGTCTTCAGCAATATAAGTAGGTTGTAGTATGAGATATGTTTTAGGGGGTAAACAAAAAAAACAAAGATGGCAGTCAAAGTCGTCAAAACTCCAATATCGTCTTCTTCAAATTATTTATTTATTATCTAGAATGACCATTTTCTCCTCTGTAACACCAATCTTTAAAAATATAATACATGTTTCGAGCAATATATGTAGGTGTACATCTTTCACATGGAATTAGCAAGTAAACCGTACAAGACTAGTTAGTTATTTAGCTGGTTGGAGACATCAGAGTTTTGCTGGTTAACTCTGTGCTTTCCAAAAACGTCTACCATTAATAGCGAAATTGAGTATATATATAAAAAAAAAAAAAATCTAATAGTTTCGACTGTTGTAAAGCTTTGTGATAAAATCCTGAACCACACTGTATAAGGGCCCAGCAAAGAAAACTATACTAACAAAAAGACAGGTGATATTTGCCATTGATGGCTCGTAATAAATGTATGTCATTTGAATATAGGAACTTGTGGAACTGTGGATATATGGTTCCTCAATAAAAATCATCTTCAGTTAAGGGTTCCTCCATAAGAACTGTTGCTTCCGATAGTGAGCTAGGTGCTCACTTCCTTTCTGACTCTCAATGACCCATGGATGTTGAATGGAATACATAATGTCCTCAATCAGTTGATCGTTATAGAGTCATTCTTTCTTTATTAACACTTATTATAACAGGGAGTGGCCGAACGGACGAGCGAGTAGACCTGAGGACATTTGTATATTAGTTTTTTTATTGGTTAAGGTAGCAAAACATCCCTATTGTTGTGACATCACATAATATGTACTGTGCCAACCTCATGTCTGAGGTATCCTATACTAGGCCAAATGCATTTATGGGTTGCCAGCTAGTTCTGCTGTTGGGGGGACAAAAAATTCCATCCTTATTTCAGTAGTAGGAAATACTTCACCAGTTTCAGTGATGATCAAGATATATTGCTCTAATAATGGAATGGTTATACTGGCAGGTGAGTCGCCATTAAATTCTCTGCACTGATAAGAATGTTTGGCTCTCAAGTAGGGTGACCTCTCTTGAAGGGCTTCTCTGGAATTTAATTTTTAGTCAGCCAAGCCAAACACTGTTTACTTTAGCAGAAGGTACAGTTGGCAACTTCAATGAGAATGGGATTAGACCAACTATATTTTCAATAGGGTACCTACACATCTTGGTTGTCCAGATAATAAATGTATCAGGTTATAGATATTAGATGTTAAGAGCAAAGCAGTGTTGTTCTCATATGCTTTATTTGGCATTTTTCGTATGAGCTAATGTACAAGTCCATGATGTTCTGGGTTCTTCTGAAGACATTAGCACAGAAATATTTTACAAAATAACAATAATGGCTAATAGAAGACTTGGGGTGGAAAATTCTGCTTTTTAGGAGTATCAAACAGAAAAGGATTTGTAGAGCACACTTCTTATTATCTGTTATAATGTCATATTAGAATGTATGGTCATTTAACTCCTGTCGGAGCAAGACAAAACAATTAAAAATACCTTACTGATAAAAAAAATTATAGAAATCAGTGGACATTTTATAAATTTGGTTAATTATTGTGTTTCACTATAGATTGGCAGCCTCAGGGGTTGTTGTAATCTGCAGCCTGGATACTTGACTGTTTGTGGCTTTTCTCATTTGAGTTGGGAGTGTGGATTCTGGGAGAGTGGCTGCTGAAGACTACTAGAACTGGGGGTAATGGCGGCATGAGCCCAAAGTTACAAGAATATATATACACATGGCATGTAGGAAATGACAGACAGATGATGACAATGTACTTGATGTATCTCCTGGGCTTGCACCATAGACAATGTAAGAAACAAATACAGATAACTCATTTTATTATGGAGGGAGATCCAGAGGCTTCAGATATGGCCCACAACAAAAGGCATAGCATGTTGGCCAAGTGGTTATTTTTTTCCATCATCTCCAGTTTCGTGGTGACCAGCACAGTGTTAAATATAAGCACTAAGTTTCCTTTTTTTGTTTTCATGGCGTAATTACAGGTGGGGGAGAGTCACAACAGTCCCCTGGTGGTCCTAGGCAATCGAGAGAGAGAATCACGGTGAGTATCAGCTCTAATTTATTTTTACTGGTTTCAGTGTAGCTGTGTACATTTAATTTTTTTTTTTTTAAATCATTAAAAAATCAAGAGCCTGATTCAATTGAGCTTTTGCATGTTACAGTAGCTTGTAAGTGAGGTAGCACGTAAATTTTCTATTCAATTGGCGTCTTTTTTTGCGGGCTCCAAGCGAGTTACGAGTTATGTCCTAGAAAAAATTGTGATGGTTAAACCCGTAACTTACAGCCTCCCGAAGCCTTGGATCTTTCACTTTCCCAAGAGTTATGATGGGTAAAATTGCAAATCGCTATTCAATTGCTTGAGCAATTTAGCAATTCACTGTCAACACCCACCACACCTGTCCATTTTGTACGTTTCTTGGTAATAAGGCTAAATGGTATGAAAACAGCTTCTTTCCTTTTATTTCTCTTTAAAACAATGATATATCAAGTTGTTCTTTATGTAAGGCAACATCCATAATTCTCTAACCTTTTACTTTTCCTACATTTTTCCTTTATTTGCTCTTATAACTCCTCCACTAGCTGCTCCTCCAGCTGTTCCTATATCTGCTTTCATAACTTTTGCTATTGTTCCTGCCCTACCTGACTCCAACAACTCCTCCCCAACCACTCATATAGCTCCACCTCTCATATAGCTCCACCTCTCATAGCTCCACCTCTCATATAGCTCCACCTCTCATAACTCCACCTCTCAAATAGCTCCACCTCTTGTATAGCTCCACCTCTCGTATAGCTCCACCTCTCATATAGCTCCACCTCTCATAACTCCACCTCTCATAGCTCCACCTCTCATAGCTCCACCTCTCATATAGCTCCACCTCTCATAGCTCCACCTCTCATAGCTCCACCTCTCATATAGCTCCACCTCTCATAACTCCACCTCTCATATAGCTCCACCTCTCGTATAGCTCCACCTCTCATATAGCTCCACCACTCATATAGCTCCACCTCTCATAGCCCCACCTCTCATATAGCTCCACTTCTCAAAGCTCCACTTCTTAAAGCTCCAGCTCTCATATAGCTCCACCTCTCATAGCCCCACCTCTCATATAGCTCCACCTCTCAAATAGCTCCACCTCTCATATAACTCCACCTCTCATAGCCCCACCTCTCATATAACTCCACCTCTCATAGCTCCACCTCTCATATAGCTCCACCTCTCAAAGCTCCAGCCCTCATAGCCCCACCTCTCATATAGCTCCACCTCTCAAATAGCTCCACCTCTCATATAACTCCACCTCTCATAGCCCCACCTCTCATATAACTCCACCTCTCATATAGCTCCACCTCTCATAGCTCCACTTCTCAAAGCTACAGCCCTCATAGCCCCACCTCTCATATAGCTCCACCTCTCATAGCCCCACCTCTCATATAGCCCCACCTCTCATATAGCTCCACCTCTCATATAGCTCCACCTCTCATATAGCTCCTTTCCAATTGCTTCTCTCCTAATCCACCTAATAGCTCCTACAAATAGTTCCTGCACAGCTTCCTTATTTCTTGTTTTGGCTTCCTCCTATATCCCTCACTATCCAATTAGAGCCTCATTCAATTGCCTTCCCTATATCGCAAAGTTACACAGGAAAAAATAATGATCTAAAAAACAATAAAAAAGCATGCAATATCATCAGAATTTGACACCTAACAATATTTTTATTATTATGTTTGTGTCATGATACAACATCCAGGGTAACACAGAAACCAGTACTCAGGGGGTTAATACATATCAGGAAACCGCAATGGACTAGAAACAGATGTTCTAATGCATTGTCTAATAAAGCGCTAGCCCTATTGGCAAATGTATTACTACTCGCAGAATGCTTACTCAAATGTATAAGTGCTTATTCTTATTCATTGTACTTACTGTATATATACAATATTATGGCATGCTCATTTTCTATTGGTTCCTTGAGCTGTGTCTTATCAGTAATTTAAGTAAAATGCCTGGTTTAGTGTAATATTATGAGTAAACACGTAATTCTACATCTAGTATGTTACTGACGGGTGAGATCCGTGAACTGCTTTGAATAAACGTGTAACATTTCTGAAAAAAGCTCCTGCAGCCAAAATTATGTTCTGAGTAGTTTACTTGGCTCAAATTGAAGGAGACTCTTGGTTTGCACTTTCATTATTCAAAAAATAAAGAAAACTAACAGGCATTTCTACTGTCAAGCTTTCTTCAAATCACTGTTTGCCCGAGACAGCGTGGATTAAGGAGGAATACTTGTATAGATGGGGTGCAAGAGAGAATGATATGCTGGTTGTGGAGTGAGGACATGGAGCGCTGCTGAAGAGGGACACACTGTCCCACCACTAAAACAGGCTGGGCGCCACTTGGGATGTCACATGTTGTCCATCACTCCTCTAATTCTTACAATGTAACTCATCATATAAGGTCTTGTCTCCTTATTCCCCATGTGCCCATTGGTCCTGTTGTCCACCTCAATTATTTTCTATTCTCTCATGACCAGAATTCACCTGCATCAAGAACATCAGTCACAAAAAGTAAAGCTGTTACATTGTCAAGTCCACGGCATATATGTAGCTCTGTTGATAGGAAGGGAATCCCTGCATGTACAAACATAACTCTTATGTCTTCACTCGAGGGTCCCAAAGACAACTTTCCTTTCTTCAGATTTCCAAGAGAGGTAAGGTAGTATAGGATAGTGGTATAGACCCACCAATAAGGTGCAGGGTGTCTGGAGTGTCTTCATTTCAATTATGTGGGTTCATAGCATAGGTTTAACCCTTAATTACATGCAATAAAGTTTGTGAATAAAAGAGCATAGGCATAAGGGATGGTTATAATTTCTAAAAACATTTTTTTTTGCATCAAAATATTTCTGGAATTAAAAAGTATTAAACATACAGTCAAAATAACTTGTTTCATAGCCACCAAACCAACCATTCAATAAATGCTGAGTTAATTAACAGTCCAGTTCCATAGTATGATACCTACTCTGGAAAATAATACTGAGAATTCAACTATAAATACACAAAAAGGTATAAAAAGTGGTAAAATGGTGCAAAGAAAAATGAATGTAATTAAAATAATGACAAGAAATGAAAACAGTCCACCAACATTTAAAGACCTCCAGGAAAGTAGAGAAGCTGTCTCAGGTGCCTGGGTCCAGAGCCTACACATTATTCTTGGTTGATTCTTGGTTGCCTCATAACTGCTCTTAAGAATAAGCCTTCTCCCAAATTCCAACCGACCCCAGGTCCCTTCTCTTCTCTCCATTGATATAGTTGTAAAGGTCCACTGACCAGACCACGAATCAAAGGATTTTCTTTATTAGTTGATGTCTCTAAATGTGAGAGAGTTGTGTCTTCTTCTTTTAAATAGTTTTAATTAAAATGTTAAACACCCTCTCCCCCTCTTTTCATACAGATTTTTTAATCTTTAAATAATTGTAAGAAAAGTAAAATGTGGACAAGTTAGACATTTTCTATGGAGACTCACCAAGTTTCTATAAACATATGTCAAAAAGCAACACTATGTACAAATCGGTGGTTTTGCTACACATTTCTTCTGCTTTATTACTTTAGAGATATTGATAAATAAACATTTGGAGCTTTGTAGAGAATCCTAGATCATAGTGATGTTAATCAAGGACAAAGAACTCCCAAATGGCATACTATTTTGTAGTTCCTTCATCTTGTGGCTTCTTCTTCTTAGGATGGGGTGTCCAAGAGTCCAGAGAAACGTTCATCACTTCCACGACCTTCCTCCCTCCACCCTACCAGGAAAACCTTTCCACCTGAAAGAGAAGAGAATTCCTTTTCCACCAGCATGTCTGTATCCTCCTCAGCCCGACGCACTACAAGTAGGTTCACCAACCCCAGTATTCTAGGGCATCGTCTTACAAGGAACAATCTTATGATTTCTCCAGCCTAAAGTCCAATTAATGTGACTTTTTAGCCCAGTTTTGTATCAGAATATATATTTAGAGATACTGCCCTTATTATTCTGATTCCCCTTGTTGTTTTCTCAAGGAGTTTTCACTAGATAAATAAGCCACAATAGTGTGATTTTGCAATGATCACTCCAGAATCACATATTTAAGTAGCTCCCATTGTCCTATTTTTTGAGTATTCATAAACCTATTTTCTTTTAAAAGGGCAATAATCCAAATGGTAGCTTACACCTTGACAGTACTCTCTCAAAGGTGGATATGATAAAACAGATTCAGTAGATATTCTAATATCTGCACAATCTGGCTCGCAGATACATTTGAAACGTAGTTTTGAGTATAATTAATATAATTTATTCTTTAACACAGTAGTTTTAATTTGTTTTAATGTTTCATCTCTGACTTGTATTTAGGATCTGAGCCAATATGGAGTCGAACAGGGAAGAGCGGGACGTCCACCCCAACTACCCCGGGCTCCACAGCCATTACCCCTGGGACGCCTCCCAGCTATGCCTCTCGCACTCCTGGCACACCCGGCACACCAAGTTACTCCCGCACCCCACGCACTCCAGGAACTCCAAAATCATTGTTATTGTCATCTGAGAAGAAAGTGGCTGTTCTCCGCACACCGCCGAAATCCCCTGCCACCCTCAAACAAATGCGTCTCATGAACCAGCCCCTGCCAGACCTGAAGAATGTTAAGTCAAAAATTGGATCAACAGACAATATTAAGTACCAGCCTAAAGGAGGACAGGTAAGAGTAACCTTCAGGCATCCATTGTGGGCATAAAACAGAACAATAAAATAGTCCAAAAATAGAAGATATACTTTGGCAATGTACATAGTTAGGTTTAAATTAATATATTGGTATATTGGTATGGTCCTATAACATTATTATTATAGATACACATATATTTACTCCTGCCCCTCACTGCCTTTAAAGAACAAAGTCTTTGTTGGACACCCTAGCATTTTAATCATACAATTGACAGATCCATTCTGGTGTTTGGAAACTTGTTGAATTTGCTTGGCAATCTCAGGGGTTTTATGGTTTCCAGAATATGGAGATTGGAGGAAAATAAAAGGAATTAAGGTGACTGATCCTTCACAAGGAATAACTTGTTGTAAATATGAAGATTGTGTGTTTATGTTGGTGTCCAGATTGGTTTATTGACAATATAGATTTATCAATGTTAATAGAACAAGTGCTTTTTTTTCTGGACTCGGCAGGAGCACCATCTGACATTTGACTAACATTGAAATTACTTTGACAATAACCTATCAATAAATAGATATGTGTAGTCTTTCTAGTTAAGTCATCAAGAAAGAAGAAACATGAACGAAGGAAATAAAACATGGCAGATAAGAATGCCATATCCCATCCATCCTGTCTACAAGTACAGTATTTATATTTGCCTGGTTCAAAACTTCAAGCTTGGACCCTCAGCCCTAGACAAGTTTGTATTCCCTAACTGTTTTAAGACTTATGATATACAGTCTAACCCTTTTATTAACAAGTATTCACCAAAAACAACAATCTCAATATAGAAAATTGAATTTATTATGACTAGTATAAGTTCTCTACTCAAGTGATAATAGTAGTAGTAGATTTTGGTCAATGGAGCTCCAAAGCTCAACATGGACACATTATGCCTCCCGTTCCTTTTAGGTTAAGATCTTAAGTGAGAAGATTGATTATAAAGATATTCAGTCTCGATGTGGTTCCAAGGATAACATCAGTCATAATGCTGGGGGAGGACATGTAAGTAGAGGCACAGTCTGTAATGAGCATCTCCTCCCCAGCTCCCCTGGTGCTCCTTCCAAAGGTTCAGTCCTTTCAGCCGCACCTTATATGTCAGCACCTGGTCTGTCCTTTGTGTTTCCATTAATTCTGTTTTCACTCCTCTTTGGAGTTTCCAAAGCTTTTCTATTGACTTGAGCAGGTTTCTTGAAGATAGGGTAAGGTACATGTTCTTGAATGCAAGGACAAGAAAGCAACCTAACCCTACAAAGTCTACTGAGTTAAGAGATCCCAGGAAGAGTATCAAGTCAAGTAAAAGCAGGAAGAGAATTTAAGAACCAACTGACAATCTGTTTTAAGATCTTAATTAGTCTCTAGCCTTGGCCTGGGTTCTGGATAACTCTATATATATTCCGTGCAATTTTCAGTTACATTATTGTTTGAAAAGCTACAAGTTCAGTACTGTAAGATTGTGAGGTCAATGGGAAGACCATCATACTGTATAATATCAATTGAAACATAAAGTTATATATATGATAACTTCTATCACTTACTTGTTCTGTAGTAAACTGTAAGTTGGTGTTGGTCGCATGCCCTTTAATGGCGTGGTACATGGGAATAAAGGAACCCATCATATTTAAGTCACTTGTTGGTAGGGTGGACAGACCATCTATAGACCTTCTTGTATCTTTTGTTTTATGGAAAGAAAGGATGAGCCAGGAAGCTAGGACAATAGTGCTGCTGTCATGAAGCTGTCTGATAATTTTTGTATTAGCTTATGAGCATGCTTGTATTCTCACAAGATAGGAAGACTTTGGTATATGGTCTAAGTACTATGACTTCACGCTGAACTAAATTCTTCTATTTTAGTAGTTACGGGATTGAGAACTCAAGACTTGCTCAAGGTCATATGAATCTGGTGCTGGGAACTCTCACCTTAGAAGCTTGTGTCTTAAAAAAGAACTAACATTCTGAGTAAGCTGTCTGGGCCTTCTCAGTAGATGCTTGCGCTCACCTCAGTAATCTCACTCCCTCTTTAGCATGAACCAGAACTTACAAACCAACTCCTCACTTTTGGCTTATTCTACCGGGTCCTGGCTTTTCCGTCTCTGGTCTCCTTTTTCAATAACTCTAAATCCTTTCTCACTGTATATTCCAAACAGATCCAGATCGTAAGCAAGAAAATTGACCTGAGTCACATAACGTCCAAATGTGGATCTCTGAGGAACATTCGCCACAGGCCAGGTAAGGATCTTACAAATGGTTATTGTTACTATTATTCTAACTATAACTGGTACTATGGACACTGCTTTAATCTAGAAAGATTATGACAGTGGTTCTCAAAAGCCCGTCCTGGGACCAGAGCTTGTCCCTGAGACCTTATCTGTCAGTCCTCAGGAAGAGAGTTGTGATGAGAGCCTAACACTTTAAACATATTTTAAAGTTGAGTGATTTACATGTATAATAATAAAAATGTTCTGGATCACAGAAGTGGTCCCCATGAGCATTAGAACATAACCAACCTATACTCAAAAACATAGAGAGGCACTGGATTAGAGGACATCAATGATACACAAGGTACTTAAGGAATGAACCACTTGCCTGACTATGTTGCTAATATGAATCAGCTTAAAATGACCATTGTCATCCTACATTCAAAATATACTCTGTTGGAGAACTACATTTTTCCGTTCAGATTTAGTTTAGTTTGTGTGTAACTTTTTTGCAGTCACCCATATTATTGCGGTCTCTTTCAGCTGTCACTTATATGTATTTAGTAACACCTCACCTGAGCTGGCGCTCCACTTTTACATTGTCTTGTACAGGTGGAGGTCATGTGAGGATTGAGAGCGTCAAACTGGACTTCAAAGAGAAAGCACATGCAAAGGTTGGTTCCCTAGAGAATGCTCATCATATCCCAGGAGGTGGGCACATCAAGGTAAGAGGCATTATCATGTCTGGATTTTCTCCATTATGACAATTGGTCCTTTCATACTACGATTATATGAATACACAAATATCGCTAGAACGAATATGCCCCCAATGTATTAATATAAACCATAGATGCTTAGATGAAGCAAATTTAGTTTCTGATTGGCTTGGAGTCTAAACAGCCAAGAGCTAAATTCTATTTAATTACTCAACAATCAAATAAATTGTGTCTAGTTTCTTAATGGCGGCAGATGGGTTAACAGAGAGAACAAAAGAGAGAGGGGAATGAGTTGCTGTTGGTTCCCAGTGCGGATAACGGATTAGCAATAATATTTCTACAGGATATTATAAATTATCAGTATAAATTAATTTTGGTATATATTAATCATCCCTACTAATCCAAAACCTGCACCATATTGAATGTAGAGGTGGGTAGTTTCAAGTTTCCTCTTAAGCAACATGTGTTGAAATAGATCTTGGATGTTTAGGTGACATGGCACAGGGAAAAAAATAAGAAGAACTTAATTATTTCAATGTTATTTCATTGTTCAACAATGAAACAAACTACCTCTAGAAGGCGAGAGGGAGCAGAAGAGAGGAAGGATAAAATGCATTTAAAATTGTCCTGTGTGGGTAATGGATCGGGAATAATCAATATGAAACTAAAAAGTAACTGCCAATATATATGATCACAGATATAAATGAATAATCCCTAATAATCCAACTGGCACATTCTACAAGATAGTTCCAAGTTCCACTTATAAGCAACATTATGTTAACATATTCAAATATGTTACGTTGTTTTTCTATAAAAAATGCTTATTATTGGCCAGCAAACTAGATAATTTGCTAAATAACCAAATAATCTGATAAACCCTTAATGTTGTCACGTGCCCTTCTCCTGATTGTCTCCAGATTCTCACCTGTAGATGAAGGTAAAAGGTTGATCAGTGTAGCAAAAATATTTAATAGCCCAGATGTGTTTGATATGGTCGATTCGCCGGATATGTCCTTATTTGATGTATAATTGGCCGTGAAAGTCCAGATGGCAACTCCAGATGGACCGCAATAGACTCATTGACAATGACACAGTGAGCATGTCAAAGAGAGAGCCAGACGAGGGCAGTTATGGAACGAGAAACGTTTATTAGGGGCCTTAATCATGATACAGGAAAGATAGATGACCAGAATTAGAAAGCAAACAAGAATATGAGGGCTATGAAACTCACAGAAAAATTCAATAATTTAGTAAATGATTTTAGGAATAAACGAATATTAATAATACACCTTCTTCCTGACCTTTGCTGTTCATTACATTCGTTCCCCAGGTTTCTGCCTCTTCCATTTCCTTTAGATTGTAAGTAGCGAGTTTCCTATCTTTGTAAAAAAGCACTTTCTACAAATATTCTAAGCTCAAAACAGGGCCCTCCATTTTCTTCAGTTGGTAATATTGTATTTTTCCCTGTTCTTTTCCCCTGTACAGCGCTATGGAATATGTTGGCGCGTTACAAATAAAAGTTAATAATAATAATATGAGTATGAACTGATCAAATTGAAATAACAGTTATTAAATGCAATATAAGTGATATAACATTATAAGCTTCATTAAATATTATCAAAGCATCTAGTTCCTGATCAATTCTCCCCCTACCTTTTTCTTTTCCTAGATAATAATTGGTCTAGTACCTTTATTAATGACACATCTGCAGCAGTAGGACCACCACTCAACAACCTGCCACAGATTCCTATGTAAACTTAGCTCAGGACAAATAAATATGTCACCCTTTTATCCCCTACTGCAGATCGACAGCCAGAAGCTGAGTTTCCGAGAGCAGGCCAAGGCCCGTGTAGACCATGGCGCTGAAATCATCACACAATCCCCGGGCCGGTCCAGCATTGCCTCTCCTCGACGTCTCAGCAACGTGTCCTCATCTGGAAGTATCAACCTGCTAGAATCACCACAGCTTGCTACACTAGCAGAAGATGTCACTGCGGCCCTGGCCAAACAGGGCTTATGAATGTGCTCTACCTTAGCAGTGTATGGTTAATCTTAAATATTAATAATAATATTAATAATAATAATATTTACGCATGAGCTCTTGGCAGGATTTGGGCTCAGAGCAGGTGTCACATTCATCACGTACCAGATCTTAGTACACAGCAAACAAATATTAGATAAATACAAACCTACGTACTTGTGGGTTTATTCATCAAACCCATCATATACCACAGAAAAACGCAAGATTCACTTATTGTGCTACTTCTAGCAAGTATGAATCCAATGTTACCAGTTTAGAAATTGGTCTCTCGTCATAATTTATCATCTTCCACTGGACAAGGAAGACCACGTCCCATTTTAGGATAATCCCAGTGCATCACCCAAGTTGTTATCACTGCTCTTGACTAGTCTTGCATGGAGCCCTAAATACTTGGTGTAAGTTCAACATGTGCCTGCCAACCACCCAACAAAGTTTGCATAAGAGAGCCATGTGCAGTCAGAAAGGCTGCCCATCACCCTATTCAGTTCAGATAGTGACCCAACTCCATCAAAAACCAATCCCCATAAGCTAATGAACCCATTAATGCTTTCTGCTGTGTGCGAGGGAGGGGTGTGCTTGTTGAAAAGGAGAGGCACTCACCAATATATGTCACGCTAGACAGATCTTGTTAATGTAGAGTTGGTCTTTCCAGGCTTGGTCTTGCCATTGCAATAGAGAATGTGCAAATAATCCGAGGAGCGTTCCTCAATGAAAATGGGGATCCGGTGTTGCAGGGGAGCAGCTACCAATGTAAAGCACTTGTTTTATGACTAGTATCTGTATATTTGTTAGCCTCTTCACTGCGGGAATGGTCTGCATTGCTTTGTAGCCCATCGCTCTGCAAACCTACCAGGCAGAAGAAGTCATGAAAAGAAATCTTAGCTTTGTGCATAGGCGAACATTTCCAACACCTTTTTCCACCCGTTTGATACAGTATTATTATTCTAGATGTATATATATTTCTCTGTGGCCATGTTTTCATTCACTCTCCCAAATCCCTTTCATATACTTGAAGATTCCCTTTCTTACTCACAGTATACGTGTCTATTGCACCATTTGATAAAAGCAGTTTTAGGTAAGCATACTTTCATGTTAGGAAAGCTTCTCTTTTTTCCTATTTAAAAAAATTAAAAAAAAAAAGTTATTTAAAAAATGAAACGCAGCAAAGCTCTTTAGCATGAGATTGTTTGGGATTCTATGAAGCACTGGCCGTCTGGACCCTTCATCCCACGCTGGGATATACCAGAACCAATCACTTTGCTTTCTGCTATCTCCTGAGTTTGAATGAACCGCAGACAAGTGTTTGTTGATTCCAGTTTATTTCTTTGAAGGTTTCTGTTTGCTTTTCCCTCTTATGAAGAATTGCTAACAAGGTTTTGTCTAATTTTTTTCCTCTTTGCTAAAGTTGAATACTTACCACAACATCATTTAGCTTATGGAGAGCAAAAGAGCGATCGAAGCCCCCACCGTACAGAGTACAGTAAATACATAGTACACTTGTGTTCAATGTCTGAAATAAGTTTAAAAACATATTTTTTGCTCAGAATTCCCAGAAATACAGTTATTGCTCGGTACACTGGAAAAATGGGCGGGGACATGCAAATTAGTCTCAACTCATGCATAATCCATTCAATGCTATGCTTTAAAGCTGTTTATTACAGTTTGCATATGCCTAAAAGGAGCGATGTATAATGTGGTATTGGATTAGAGAGGAATAATGCCTTGTGGACTTATTTACATGTCCCTGACCAGTTTCCCAGAATACAATGCAATAATTGTATTCCTGGGAATTCTAAGCAGAAAATATGTTTTTTAACCTGTTTTTATACATTAAAATGTGAACCCAAAAGTACTATTTATTTACTAAAGTTGAATACAAATAACCTCTTTTTAAAGGTTTAGGGGTGAGAATTATTTTAACATTCTGTAGCCATTTTCCATAGGTTATTTTTACAAATTAAACCTCCTAATGATGTGGTGACCTTTACACAGTAGTAGAGCAATAATTAAATAAATATATTGTAGTCCCTTGCTCATAATTTACCAGGAAAACCGTCAACAAGATCATCTATGTATGTCTCTGATCATGCTTATCCATAAGGAATTATTGGCAAATATATTGGAGTGGGTTGCCAATTCTCTGCTATGACCTGCCCATCTTGGGTTACCCTACATGGTATAGCTCACAGCTTCATTGAAGTACACAACCTTCTTCACCACAGCAAGATTGACATCCAGAAGTGTGTATGTGTATAGTTATGGCACAAGGAGTTGTTGTTTCTGGGCTTTGTATAACCTTCATAATGTAGAGTTGCAAATATATCATGTATTATTAATATAAACTAACACACCAACAACAGGGTGCACACTCCACAAAATCTACAAAATGGTTTTTAAGTCGAATTTCATTTATTTTATGCACATTTTTCCTGTCCGTGAAAATTAGATTATTGTACTTATAACTGTTTTTTTTTCATTTACTTTCTGTAATGTGCTGTTAAAATCTACCAGTATATTCCTAAGTGCTCTTGCTATAGTGGATGTACACGTAAGCAACACGTATGACCTTCTTCTCCAATGTAAAAAAATCATCTTTATTGTTTGTTTTTTTGTTAAATCTTCTGCGCCCAGTCAATGTTGGCAAAGCATAAGAGATTTCTTACCGTATTATATTTAAAACGTGCCTATGATCGTCTTGAGACAGATTAAAAGGGAGTATATAACAGATCCTGTAAATCATTTTTCCGGGTGTTGTGTGCCCCAAGTTTTATACACATGGGCGATAAGAGATACGTAGAGCCATTTTTCGTATCCAGAGGGACGCATAGGCTCCTACACCCAGTTTGGTGCCAGCTCTACAGTTCGACCCATAAAGTAAACTGGATTTTATAACACATTGTGCTGGGCTGACAACCCTTCACATATGGTGCCATTGGGTCTTCCGTCCTTAGTCTAAGGTGGACAGCCCAGAGTCTGCCTCTTCAGTTGTCTGTCTAGACCTTCAAAACCCCTGGTATAGCAATTGAGTAGTATAATCATACTGGCTCTTTTTGCCTGTGATTGGCTGCCCACAACTGTGGACTTCCATATCTGTCTTACACATTGCATGTGGATAGTGATTGTGGTTGAGTTTTGCTCTGGGTTCCCTAGGCATTAGTGGAACATTAAACTCCCAATAACACATGCAGGCTATGAGATTAGCCCTATGGAAAAGGATTACACTTGGGCCTAGTATAGAGTGGCCTCCATAATGGGCACTAAGATTATGAAATCTTACAAGGTTCTTTTATCAAGTGCATTTCCCAATAAGGATCTAATGACCACAGCATCTGTCTGACTGTCTCACTAATATCACAGCACGGTCAACATTTTTAATTACTTTTCTAGATATTTTTCTTTTTAAGTAAATAACATTTTATACACAAATTTGATGTTTTTTTAATATGCAACATTGTTTCAAGTTAGTGTGAAAGTGTAAATCATGTCGCTCTATTGTGTGTATGGTATCTATAATAGATAACACTGTATGTAGATGTAATATAATGCCACACTGCAGATCTGGCTTGGAGGCAGAGCCAACTTCTTTACATGACATACAGAAATCACATTTCATCAAATCTGCCCTCATATTTTATAATATTATATTTAGGAAGTTATAAATGATCCAAATTTCAAATATTTATTAGCTCTTTGTTTTGAGAATAATTATACTTTTATCCAAGTCTACCTAATTGTACAGTTAGCTTGTAGACTTTCAGTTCTGAAAATGTAGGTGAATTGCATCATGGGTCCCATTAATTTGTCTTCTTACTAAAAATGTAAATCTGTTTTCAATCAAAACTGCAAAAAATTGTCATTGAAATATTCTGGTGTGCGCAGTTTAATGTCAAAACAGTACAGTAAGACATTGGTATGACAATACTTAATTAAAAGGAGTTGACCACCCTGCCATTGATGTAACAATAATACCCACGATACTTTTATACAAAGTGCTTTGTATGACTGAGAGTTCTCAACTTGCAGTCTAAAGGCGTAATGAAAAAAAGGTGAAGTAATTAAAAAGAAGAACCAAGGGCTTGGCAAGTAATTGAAAAGAGAGTAGAGAGTTAATTGAAGATTAAGTCTGTGGGTGATAGCGCAGAAACCTGCACTATAAATTAACATAAGTTATAGGTGGGTGGTTGTGCACAGGGTAAGTGAGAGGGCCTGTTAGAGAAGTTTTTTTTAATGTGAATTTTTCTAGAAAAGGGCAAAATAACTGTTTAATACAATTTTATATTTCAGTAAATGTAATTGATTGAGAAAAAGAGATTATTAGAAAAAGGCTTATGATCTAAAATGACAAATTGTAGCAAACAGACCATATATGATGGACAGATTTAATAACTAACATTATGTTTCATCCAGTGTGGCTCATTTTCTGGCTTCATCCAATTTTTGTTATCACATTTTACTGCTGTATTATTATTGTAGTATAATTACAAATGCATCTAATAACCCAATGAGGACTCTTAGGTGTAATGATGGGTCTTTATTGTTTGTAAATATAGATTATTTGTATTAATGAACTAGTCTCAGTGTTGTGTAGAATATAAACCAAGTGATTAGGTATCCATCTTTATCGTAGGTTATGAGCTGACCGGCTGTATGTGATATTCTGGTAGACCGTAGCTTCTCATTAATGTAAAGACTAACAAATAATGACTAATATGCTGTTGGCAGTTTGGGATAATACTGACCTGCGTATATAATGTACATATTAATGTAGTGATTACATATCCACATTATGTTTGTGTGGCTGGACCCAAAATCTGAGGTATATTGTAATATAAATAAATATACAATAATATAAAATGTTATCGAAGGAAGGGAATCCGAGGCAACTATGTAAATATAGGTAGGTAATGTGATAATAGTAGTATTGTCTGTGATTATTATTATTTATTATAATTTTTTTATTTATAAAGCATTAAGATTTGTCACAGCTGTTAAGGAAGTTGTGTTTTCTCTGGTTATAACTTGGAAATATATTGGAGAAGTAAGATGGATCTGGGCATGGAAGGTTCAGCTTCTAAATACAGAAGCAATCTAAGAAGTCTTATTCATATTTGTTTACCTGTATTAATTGTATTTTATACATTTCCTTTTGAGTAGCCTACTCTGTATTGTGGCTCATCTTTTCTTAAAAAATATTGCAAATTCTTAAGAAGTTGGAAAAGCGGACACAGCCCAAGTTATATTTATCAGAGTAACATCAACGAGTATGTTTAGTGTAATACATAAAGCAGAATACATTGTTTCAGTTGGCAAAATATATAATTTATTTTACAAAATGATGCACTTGAGATACATAATAAATTTCGCCCATTATCTTTAGTATTTGGATGACTGAATGGCATTAATAGCTATGTGAATACCAACCTATTATCCTATTTTGGTGTGGTAGGGTGTCTTTCTCATAGACTTAAGAAGCTGAGACACTGTAATTTATGAGAAAAAACATTTTTTTACTGTGTTTTAGAGTTTTCTGAATGGAAGCCCGGACAACTCGTCTTTTTTATCTTGTATTCTAAATGGAGAAGGCCGACAGTTATTCTAAACCAGAACTACAGTCAGGTCATTACTTTGGTTGGTGAGCCCCCATCAAGTGAACTTTGCTACCATTTCTAGACATATCCAACATTTTTGTATAATTAGGGAAAACTAGCACATAATAAAATAAATGGTGGACGTCTTGTAGTGTACTAGGTAGTGGCAAATGGGTTGGGGTATCAGAGAGAGGGATCTTCTCAAATCATGATGGACAATGGACTACAATATATTAAAAACTCACAGCTTTGAGATCTGCTGACCAATCAGAAGGTTCAGGATGGTGTTGATCGTAATGGCTACAAAATATCTGCAGAATATCTTATAATGTACAGTCACGAATATCACTCAACAACATTTCAACTTTAGCAAAGAGGGGGAGATGCAGCACATTGCCGGGGCTCGAGGGTGCAGTGTTCTGTTATCAACCTGTGCATTTTCCTGATATCTTTCAAGCCTGTAAACATAGGGAGGTGTTATTGAATGGCTGGTGGTAGATAGTTCATGTTTTTCAATCCAATTTGCAATTGTATTTGTTGCTGTATAGTGATTGTTTTGCAAAATAAAACCGCTTGTCATGGTCTATATTCTGCTCCTTTTATTTGCTACCTGTAGTAATAACACGACATGTCGTACATGTATGAGAGACACAGGCAGAGGGGAGTGTGGGTGGGGAGCACTCTAAACCAAACTGAATGGAGAGCTGCTATGCAACTGGATGGGGCCTTACCCCTGGACACATACACATACCCTTTTAGAGAACAAACAGATTTCCCTCTCACCATCCCTTTATTTCTTGTTTGACCTCCTTTCTGTGTCTTTCTCTCTTGCCCCACTTACATGCTCTTTCTCCCCATCCCTTATACTTTCCTCACTACCTCGCTCTTTCTTCCTCCTTCCCTATCTCTATCCCTTCTTTCTTTGTCTCCAGCCTTCCCTATTTTTCTGCATTTTTCTCTCTCCTCCTCTCTCTCCATCTTTTCATTCCTTTGTATCCCTCCTCTTTCTCTATCCCTCCTATATTTTCCTTTTTCTCTATTTTTCTTCCTTCTTCCCTTCCTTTCTCTCTCTCTCCCCTCCTTTCTCACCCTCCTTCTTTATCTCTCTTTCTCCTTTCCCATGTCTCTCTCTCCATCCTTCCTTGCCTTTGTTCTCTCTTTCCCTCTCACCCCCTTTCCCTTCCTTTCGCTCACTCCTTTTCTATCTCTCTTGCTCCTTTCCTAACTCTCTCCCTCCTTATCTATTTTTCTCCCTCCTTCCCTTCTTCTTTGTCTCTCTCCTTTCTTATCTATTTTGCTCCCTCGTTCCCGATCTCTTTACTTTCATTCCTGCCTTTTCTCTCTCCTTCCCTCCCCTCCTTTCTCACCCTCCTTCTCTAACTCTATTTCTCCTTTCCCATATCTCTCTCGCTATCCTTCCTTGCCCTTTTTCTCTCCTTCCCTTTAACCCTCTTTCCCTTCCTTTCTCTCACTCCTTTTCTATCTCTCTCTCGCTCCTTTCCCAACTCTCTCCCTCCTTATCTATTTTTCTCCCTCCCTCCTTCCCTTCTTCTTTGTCTCACCTTTCTTATCTATTTTGCTCCCTCATTCCCTATCTCTTTCCTTCCTTTCCTGCCTTTTCTCCCTCCTTCCCTCTCTTCCTTATCTCTCTCCTTTCTTATCTATTTTGCTCCCTCATTCCCTATCTCTTTCCTTCCTTTCCTGCCTTTTCTCCCTCCTTCCCTCTCTTCCTTATCTCTCTCCTTTCTTATCTATTTTGCTCCCTCATTCCCTATCTCTCTCCTTCCTTCCCTGCCTTTTTTCTCTGTGCTTCCCTCTCTTCCTTCTTCCCTATCTCTCTCCTTCCTTATCTATTTTTATTCCTCATTCCCTATCTCTCTCCTTCCTTCCCTGCCCCTTTTCTCTCTGCTTCCCTCTCCAACCCTTCTTCCCTATATTCTCTCCTTCTATATTTGTCTCCCTCCTTCCCTATCTTTATCTCCTTCCTTCTTTATCTCCTTCCATTCCTTTCTCTCCTTCCTCAGTTGCTCTCCGTCCCTCGAGCCTCTGTAATGTATTTAAAAGTAAGGTTTGTTTGTTGGACATTAAAAACACTATTCAATTTAAATAAATAAAAGTTAATCATTTTCAATAGTTTTTTTTCTCCTCAAGGCAAATTACTTGTCTCCTCCTCCCTGTGTCTTATCATGGGTGTGGCCAGCTCTGCCTGGGGGGCAGGACTATTATGGAGCTTGGAAGCAGGCTGGGCTATGAAGACACTGGCCATGCCCTATGCTATTATTAGCTCCACCCCCACTGTCTACACAAAGATAACAGCTCTATGTTAACCTGCTTCCAGCTGCCCATAGGCCCCGCCCAGTAAGAGTGCATGAGCCATCATAGCCCCGCCTGTGCTTAGTCTTAACCAGAATCAATCTGACTGGTCAGACTTTCAGGCAAAGCTGGCCACACCCCCTGATAGGCACAGGTAGGAGGAGTAGTTAACAATGAAAAGCACATATAAATATTGACACTGGGACACTGATCTACTTCACAAATAAAAAGTTAAATTATGTTTTCTGGTTAAAAACAACAAAAATATAAATGACTGGATATTGTGGAGTGCACATTTCTGGTTGTCCTGGGTGGACCTACAGGTGACATGTGAGCGTGTCCCTTAAAGCTGCGCCAGCTTCCCTGCAGGACCCGCTCCGGCTCACAAGCTCTGCAGCCCATACATAGATGGGGACAATATCCCAAATCTGTAAAGGATTTTTCGGATATGTATTCTGCTGGTGAGCTAAACAATTAGAGTATTGCAGTATAAACATAATCAGTGGCAAAGCTGGTAAATGGTGTGCCCAATGCAAAATACTTTGGGGCCCCCGTGCAACTTCTCTATCCACCCCTTGGGGTCAATAAAAAGCCAAAAATATATATAGATGATCAGGTCACCTCTCTATAAAGTAATTATCTGCCATTTTCATCTAATAAATTAGTAGCAGAGGGCCCCTACCCTGTTGTGGGGCCCGGTGCTTTGCACCTGCTGCACCAACAATAGCTCCGCTACTGCTGATGATTATTTAATAATGACTGAGAGATACAACTCTTCTCAAATCAAAAGAAACACTGAATAGAGATTCAGATTAACCCTTTATAGAACTGAGGAAATTATGAAGAAGGACAGACCTGCTTGGGACGTAGGAGCGTAGATAAGAGGGGATTGTACATAAAGCTGTTGGCTGAAGTAAACGTGAAGAAGGTAAGATAGGGCAAAATATATATATATATATATATACTGTATATATAATAGTGTGAATACGTACAATATTGACACTTTGGGCCCAATTTGGACATTTCCACTTAGGGGTGTACTCACTTTTGATGCCAACGGTTTAGACATTAATGGCTGTGTGTTGAGTTATTTTGAGGGGACAGCACATTACACTGTTATACAGGCTGTACACTTACTACTTCACATTGTAGCAGAGGGGCATTTCTTCAGTGTTGTCACATGAAAAGATATAATAACATATTTACACAAATGTGAGGGGTGCACTTACTTTTGTGAGATACTGTATATGTAACAGTAAAGGGCCACTGTAGTGTTCTTATTGAGGACCTTCTAAAGAATAGTTGGGGCTTGGTAAGAAAAACATCTTTATTTAAGGGACAGGTTGCAGGGTGTTACTAGCTATATAATATCCCTGGGTATCTATTTACTTTTATGCCCTTTATTTGATTAAGAAGTGCTTATAATCTCTGGTTTTACTGATTTAAATCAAATAAATAGTCCCTGTATGGGTCTACCCACTGCAGTGTATGCAGACACAGATTGTAGTCACATTCAGTCATGGAGACTCACACACAGATCAGGATTTGAGGATATCCCTGCTAAGTACAAGTGAGATTATCGCTTCTTCAGTCATCCTGATTGACTCACCTGTGCACAAAAAGGAAACCTTCAAATCCAGGCCTGTGTATGTGGAGCTCTCCACGACTGAACGTGCCCAGCCCAAATGTAGTCTCTGTTTGCTTACACTGCAGTGGGCAGACCCATACAGAGACTATCTGTAAAAACAGAGCTTATAAGCACTTCTTAATAAAATCAAGTCCATGTCAGTAAATATATACCCAGGGATATTATACACCTAGTAACACCCAGGAACCTGCCATGTACTCTTTTACTGCACATTTAAACAATTAATTCCTTTTTAAATCCTGCCCCCAGCTGTATAAGCTCCAGATCTATCCACCCCCTGAATTATGTATGGCCTCTGGAGTGGGGTCCGCTCAGGGGGAAGTACCAGACTTAGACTAGATCTTAGTGTAACATGAGCTTCTAGCAATGTACACAAATACACCATATGGTCACCTCCCACTATCATACTGCAAGTATGAATAGTGAGTATTCCCCTCTGGGCGGCTCCCACTTCAAAGACAATACATCATTCAGTGGGTGGAGAGACAATGAGCTCATACTGTCTGGGGACATAATTAATAAATATTAATTGAATGCAAAAAAAAAAGTTTAATTAAAAGGGTTTTCTTATCAGGTCCCACCTAAGTATTCTTTATAAGAACACTAATGTAAATGTAAATATCTGCTCACCTTAAAAGTATATGAAAGTTTCATGGATTAATACATTTCTGTAGCCTATGTGTATGCAGCAAATCTCACAAAAATGTTTATTATTATTATTAATATCTAAAAATCCCTATAATGATTATCATGATACCTCCAGGGGGTGTCTACACAGGCATATGACCCCCCAATTAGCATGCAGCATCAGGTGACCAATATTAACCCACTATTTACCTGCTGTTGCTTGCTCAGCCAATCACCTTGCAGCTTCCTGTCTATATGTCAGCAATATATAGCACATATCAGTGATACACTAAATATCCCAGGCTGCTTTGCAGCACAAACAGGAACCCAGAGTTTAAATCAAAAGTTTCAGCTAACCTGATTGGTCAAAACAATTAATTAGGGTGTTAACCCTGATTTGCAACTATCAGAAATTAAAAAGACATTTTGCTGGCTTCAATGTAAGTGTTTAAATGTTTATTTGGGGATTTTTTTCATGCAAAAAAATGTTTGCATACACTACTAATTCTCCTCTGTCAGATGCATTCATAACCCAGCAAATTTAGATATCCCTTTAACAAGACAAACTAAAACAAAAATACCCACCTTTGCTCAAGCAGAGAGGTATTAAAAGCCTGGTCTGTTGGGGACCCTTGAAGAAGTGATTTCCCCACCAGTGCCTTAGAACGATGTCTCTCAAAGCCTCCCACATTGTGCCCACCCCTCACTCCAGTAAGCAAGGGGTTAATGATTCCTCTCCAATAATACCGTCTTGTCGCGCTGGATTTCCTTGTCGCGGGTCACTGCGCAGCAAACACAAAAATACACATATTTTCTCTGAAGCTTTTAAAGAATGTATTTTGATTATGTCTCACAATTAGATATTACTTGATTGTATCGGCTGGAAGATAATGTAATTGTATCAATCTGGAAGAAAATAACCAAGTCCCTAATTAAGGTAATTACACTCAGATGTGATTTGTCACTCAGATGGAAATGGCACAGGAATTAGATGTAAGATTGGCAGCAGACGATGCCAGCGGGCGGGCGGGCATGGAGCTTTTATTGTCTTCATGCCAGGGGATGGAAAAACTCACATGAAAGGTATATATCTATATATATATATTTATTAAAAAATGCCCAAGTGCAGACTGAGATTTTCATCCACTGGCCTAAAACATAGAGAATGTCATTAATCTGAGAGCTGGTGTAACCATGGCAACTGTGTGAGCCAATCAGGGCCCTCGCTTTATCAGGACGGCGCACAAGTCCCTGGAGGGATAGAATAGATACAAGGAAATCAGGGAGGACGTCAAATAGGACCGACCCACCTGCGGATATAAGATGATAGATAACAAAACCCATCCAGGCTGCCCATTCTCTTATCTACGTAAATACTCAGGACTTAAAGTGACGCAGCACAGGTCCCATTTAATGTACAAATGAAATGTATACATATAAATAAATAAATATAATTATTACGGGTTGTTGTACATTTTGAATTGAAGTGTTAGATAACTGAGTTTACATTTTTAGTGTTGTATTTGTAATTTAAACAGAAAAGTCCTAATTTTCTCCAAATGACATCATCACATGTGATTATTTATCTGTCACATCTCAGTTGGATAAATAATAATAGAAACAATTAAGTGTTAGAGTGCTATAATCTACACCGGGTCAGGCATGTTTGATCCTGAAGAGCTTACACAGGCCTGGATTTGGGGATTTTCTTTCTTGGTTTACACTCTGAAGGATCGATAGTCTTACCTATATGCAGCGGGGATATCCCCAAATCCAGGCCTGTGTGTGGCTCTCCAGGACTGAACTTGCCCACCCCTGATCTATATATACCAAGAGGGCATGCTCTTGTGGTTTATCACCCTTGTTACTCACATGAGATGTTTTCATGGAATTTATTATTAAAATCCCCAACTTTCAGACTCAGTATCTAACACTTCCACTTAAAATGTATAATAATAACAACCAACTGTAATTATAATTATTTTTATGTGTAATTATCATTTCAGCAGTGATTGTATCTTTGTTGTGTCACTTTAATTACACCTCAGTATATATCTCCTGTATTATTGTATTCTCTGTATTGTCGGACCACCTCGGCTGGGCGGCTGCTCCACGTCACCACCACCCTGGCTAGTAACCTGCTGTATCTGATCCCTTCCATAATATGGCCCAGGATGAGCTTGCTCTCTCGGTACTTGTGTTAGTTTCTTGTCTAGTTTAGCATCAGGGAGAGCTGCTGGAGGGCTGTCCCTTTAAGACAAAGCATTAAATGAATATAGCAGGATGAGGAAAAGAATCACATGGGACATATGTACCAAAGAGAAGTGAATGAGAGCTTAAAGGGCCAGTGTACAATATCACATATATAGTTGTCGTAATTGTGATTTGTCGGTCATGCTATGTTAAAAATTACAGGCTTGCGCATGCGCAATGAGTGCCAAAGGCGCTCATCACAAGGCCCTAAAGTTACGGGCCTGCAGAGGTCTGCAATGAGCAACAAAGGTGCTCATCGCGAGGCCTGTGAGGTAGAGGGGATGCAATGAGCGCCGAAGGCACTCATAGCAAAAACCGTTAAGTAGAGGGGGAGAGGCCTTTGGCGCTCATCGCGAGGTCTGCAAGTTAGAGGGCCTCGCATTGTGTGGCAAACAGGATTGCCAGGCTTCAAATTTGATTGCCGTCATTTTTAACAGGCAAGACATTAGTGTGTATATATATATATATATATATATATATATATATATATATATATATGGCCAGTACGAGTCCGGCTAGGAGCATAAACAAGCAAAAAATAATAATGATATTTTTTAAATACAATAAATAAATATTGATGTCTACAGCTGGGCCCTGGAGGAATCCATGACACCTGAGTGGGGGGGGGGGGGGGCTTATATTTCTGCAGAGCTGTAGTTGTATCTATTGATGCTGTGAGAGGGAAGGGTGTGGTGTCAATCTCAGTCTTCCCCAATTATCTAACAATGCCCCCCCCCCCATGATCCAGCTCTGAGGAAGTCATTTAACAAATACAAAATGAATTCCTCTTACTCATAAACAAATCTCTTTTAGTACATTTGCCCAACACATAGAGTCCTGATGTGTGTATATAATGTCTAATAATATCACCTGTACACCCAGGGCGGCTCCACCAATCACATAAACCTCTCACTGCCCCCCAGTCCCTGCAGTACCAGCCCCCCCTCCCCCTTCCCTGCAGTACCAGGTCCCGCCGCTAATGTCCGGGCGCTGTCCGCTCTCGGGAGGTGCTGAAATAGGAGGGGCCGGAGAGAGAGAGACGGGGGTAGGGGAGAGGAGAGCCGGGCACACAGGAGAGGAGAGCCGGGCACACAGGAGAGGAGAGCCCGGGGAGAGACATGGTGAAGAGGAAGAGCTCCGAGGGGCAGGAGCAGGAGAGGCACCGGGGGGTCCCACTGCCCATCCAGATCTTCCTATGGAGACAGACCAGGTACTGACCATAGCCCCGACCCCCGCATCCCACTGACCCCCCATGTGAATCACCACCGGTTCCTCTTCCTCACCTCCTTCACCTCCCCGTAATATAACCCTGACCCACCCCCACCCTTGGTATATTACACCCCATACTGCTCCTCTTCACATAGTACATCCCTTTATCCAAAAGGCTTCATCCTTCTCTCATCATATACTCCTCTTCATCCCATGCTCATGTCCAACTCCATTACATGTTATACTCATATCTCTTATCCTCTTCCTCATCTCCTTCACCCCCCCAGAATATAACCCTGACCCACCCCTGGTATATTACACCCCATACTGCTCCTCTTCATCCTATAGTACATCCCTTCATCCAAAAGGCTTCATCCTTCTCTCATCATATACTCCTCTCCCATCTCCTCTTCATCCCATGCTCATGTCCAACTCCATTACATGTTATACTCATATCTCTTCTCCTCTTCCTCATCTCCTTCACCCCCCCAGAATATAACCCCGATCCACCCCCACCCCTGGTATATTACACCCCATACTGCTCCTCTTCACTTTACAATACATACCTTCATTCAATATGCTTCCCCCTTCTCTCCATCATATATCTCCCTACTCCAATTCAGTTATACTTGTCCCTATCCCTGTACCCATCAATGACTCCTCATCCCTATCCCTGTACCCATCAGTGACCCCTCATCCCTATCTCTGTACTCATCAGTGACTCCTCATCCCTATCCCTGTACCCATCAGTGACTCCTCACCCCTGTCCCTGTACCTATCAGTGACCCCTCATCCCTATTCATGTACCCATCAGTGACCCCCATCCCTATCCCTGTACCCATCAGTGACCCCTCATCCCTATCCCTGTACCCATCAATGACTCCTCATCCCTATCCCTGTACCCATCAGTGACTCCTCACCCCTGTCCCTGTACCTATCAGTGACCCCTCATCCCTATTCATGTACCCATCAGTGACCCTCATCCCTATCCCTGTACCCATCAGTGACCACCCATCCCTATCCCTGTACCCATCAGTGACCCCTAATCTCATCAGTGACCCCTCATCCCTATCCATGTACCCATCAGTGACCCCTCATCCCATCAGTGACCCCTCATCCCTATCTCTGTACCCATAAGTGACCCCTCATCCCATCAGTGAACCCTCATCCCTATCCCTGTACCCATCAGTGACCACTCATCCCTATCCCTGAACCCATCAGTGACCCCTCATCCCTATTCCTGTACCCATCAGTGACCACTCATTCCTATCCCTGAACCCATCAGTGACCTCTCATCCCTATCCCTTCATCCCATCAGTGACCCTCTTCCCTATCCCTGTACCCATCAGTGACCCCTGATCCCTTTATGCTCCTCAGTATGTTATACTCACATCTCTACTCATCTTATATTCCTCTCCTTACTCATCGTTATCCCATGCTCCTCTCCTTACTCATCGTTATCCCATGCTCCTCTCCTTACTCATCTTTATCCCATGCTCCTCTCCTTACTCATCTTTATCCCATGCTCCTCTCCTTACACATCGTTATCCCATGCTCCTCTCCTTACTCATCTTTATCCCATGCTCCTCTCCTTACACATCGTTATCCAATGCTCCTCTCCTTACACATCTTTATCCCATGCTCCTCTCCTTACACATCGTTATCCCATGCTCCTCTCCTTACTCATCTTTATCCCATGCTCCTCTCCTTACTCATCATTATCCCATGCTCCTCTCCTTACTCATCTTTATCCCATGCTCCTCTCCTTACACATCGTTATCCCATGCTCCTCTCCTTACTCATCTTTATCCCATGTGTAACGGAGCTGGAACACGCAGTCCAATATCTCCGCTGGTATACGGTCAAATACCCAAGAGGCACTACAGTTTCACCATCCCCGACCTCCCATATTGGACGACACACAATTTGGGAGTCAAATGAATACTGACTTTATTTACCTTTACAGAAATATATATACATCTCTTTGGCCACAGGTAATACACATGCCCATATTTGGCCGCACAATACACATAAAGAGAACAATAGGTGGGTCACACCTCCCTGGCAACTTTGATACAATCAGACATTGATTCAATTACACTTCTTTGTTCTTATCTGAGAATGAAAACACTGTATACAATAGACTTCCTTTATCTTATGCGGAGTCGCTGTAACAGGATTATCTCCCATGCCAAGTAGCTGCAAATGTCTGGGACAATATTCTGCAGAGCATCAACCAACATACATATAGTAGGATCATATTTTAACCAAAATAATCATAAAACAGGGTAAAACAGTGATGGGTTCCGCTACACACCTCCCCCGTGACCATAAGCCGGCATACACGGTCTGATCCCAACGGATCGGCCTGGGGATGTCCGGACAAAAGTATTTGTTGGTCAATTCTCTAGTTTGACAACCCATCAGCATTACTGCAATTCACATTTACTCACATTTCCCATATCCCCAGATAGCTGGGATCTGAGCGCACAAAACTACCGAATAGCGCTCAGATCCTCTTCACACAGTTCAATTGCCATGTAGCTAAAGTCTTTCCCATAGTCTTTCATTATATGAATGGGCTTCATGGCACAGCTATCTGGGGTATCATGGTTCACACAGGGCAAGTACCGAATGACCCCCCTGTATGTAAAGGGCCAGAATGAGTGACTTACACTCTGGTATGGCCGAACACTGGTTCCAAAGGGCAATATGTCCCAGGGCCATAGTCGCAGGGCAGGAGGCTGGCAAACAGTCCTCTCCAAGCCAAAGTGGCGAAGGGCACTTCATCACACATCTCCCCTTTGGGGGGAAGTCTAACCAGGTACCTGGATATTTTGCTGTGGTGATGGGGCAAAACGCTGAGGGGACTTGAGGGGCAGAGGCCAGCGGCACTCTGCCCTGATGCCAGCTCTTCTGCTGGTATAACCTGCAGGACATCCTGCTCTGTACAAGGGACAAAGGGAGTGCAGAGGCCGACTGCACTCTGCCCCACTGTCAGCTCTTCTGCTGGGGTACTTGGGACGTATTCCAGCTCAGTAGCCAGGGAAAGGTGGGGGTCAGTGGGGGTTAACATTTCCTCTGTTAACCCTGGAGCCACATTAGGAGTTAGCTGGGGAGGGGAATTTGTACTTACCCCCTCCTCCGGTTGTCCCAGTGAGAGTAGTTGGGGATCTGGACAGGCTGTCCAGCATCCCGGTAGGTCAGGCACAGAGACCCTGGTCCCATCTGCGCCATCTGGGGGATTGGTGTCTCCCCTTGTTAGGGTAAGCTGTCGCTGGGGGGAGAGGGCGACATCTTCAGCTCCCTGGGGTTCACACTGCCGCTGGGTGGGAAGGACGACACCTTCTGCCCCCTGGGGTTCACACTGCCGCTGGGGAGGAAGGACGACACCTTCTGCCCCCTGGGGTTCACACGGCCGCTGGGGGGGAAGGACGACACCTTCTGCCCCCTGTGGTTCACACTGCCGCTGGGGGGGAAGGACGACCCCTTCGGCCCCCTGGGGTACACACTGCCGCTGGGGAGGAAGGACGGCACCTTCTGCTCCCTGGGGTACACACTGTCGCTGGGGAGGAAGGACGACACCTTCAGCTCCCTGGGGTACACACTGCCGCTGGGGAGGAAGGACGACACCTTCAGCTCCCTGGGGTACACACTGCCGCTGGGGGGGAAGGACGACACCTTCAGCTCCCTGGGATACACACTGCTGCTGGGGAGGAAGGACAACACCTTCGGCCCCCTGGGGTACACACTGCCGCTGGGGAGAAAGGACGGCACCTTCTGCTCCCTGGGGTACACACTGCCGCTGGGGAGAAAGGACGGCACCTTCTGCTCCCTGGGGTACACACTGCCGCTGGGGAGAAAGGACGGCACCTTCTGCTCCCTGGGGTACACACTGCCGCTGGGGAGGAAGGACGACACCTTCAGCTCCCTGGGATACACACTGCTGCTGGGGAGGAAGGACAACACCTTCGGCCCCCTGGGGTACACACTGCTGCTGGGAGGTGGAATTAGTTGGAGTATTCCACGTGGAGCGGTTTCTGTTTCTGGGACAGTCTCTCTGCATGTGGCCCTGCTGGTTACACGTGTGGCACCTGATGTACCGTGGAGGGGTTTGGTAGTTCCCACCACCCGGACGCAGTGCTGGGGCGGGGTTAATGGTGGGAGGTGGGTTAGCAGCTCCCAAGATGGACCGCTCCCGTGCCCGCTGCTTTTCCATTATGTATTTGTGTAAATCTGTCATTAACCATTCCAAGGTTTTTATGGGAAGCGTACCTGGGAAAAAGGCCAGTCTGCTTTGGAGTTCTCTTCCAAACTCATTCTGTGGGGTAATAAGAGGTACTGTAACCATGAGTTCCTTTCTGTCTGCATCCCTGTAGTCCGCGGCCGCCTCCTCCTCCTCATGATGGAACTCTGTCTGAAAACTAGCCGGTTCCATCCTGCTGTAGCCAGGGGCGCTGTACGGATACTAGCGTTGCCCTCAATTTGTACTCCACGGAATGGTGTCTCCTGTAGCTGTCCTTCTGACCGTGGGAACAATCCCGCCACTTACAAACAAATGTAACGGAGCTGGAACACGCAGTCCAATATCTCCGCTGGTATACGGTCAAATACCCAAGAGGCACTACAGTTTCACCATCCCCGACCTCCCATATTGGACGACACACAATTTAGGAGTCAAATGAATACTGACTTTATTTACCTTTACAGAAATACATCTCTTTGGCCACAGGCAATACACATGCCCATATTTGGCCGCACAATACACATAAAGAGAACAATAGGTGGGTCACACCTCCCTGGCAACTTTGATACAATCAGACATTGATTCAATTACACTTCTTTGTTCTTATCTGAGAATGAAAACACTGTACACAATAGTCTTCCTTTATCTTATACAGAGTCGCTGTAACAGGATTATCTCCCATGCCAAGTAGCTGCAAATGTCTGGGACAATATTCTGCAGAGCATCAACCAACATACATATAGTAGGATCATATTTTAACCATAACAATCATAAAACAGGGTAAAACAGTGATGGGTTCCGCTACACCATGCTCCTCTCCTTACACATCTTTATCCCATGCTCCTCTCCTTACACATCGTTATCCCATGCTCCTCTCCTTACTCATCATTATCCCATGCTCCTCTCCTTACTCATCTTTATCCCATGCTCCTCTCCTTACTTGTCTTTATCCCATGCTCCTCTCCTTACTCATCGTTATCTCATGCTCCTCTCCTTACTCATCGTTATCCCATGCTCCTCTCCTTACTCATCATTATCCCATACTCCTCTCCTCACTCATAGTTATCCCATGCTCCTCTCCTTACTTGTCTTTTTCCCATGCTCCTCTCCTTACTCATCTTTATCCCATGCTCCTCTCCTTACTCATTGTTATCCCATGCTCCTCTCCTTACTCGTCTTTATCCCATGCTCCTCTCCTTACTCGTCTTTTTCCCATGCTCCTCTCCTTACTCATCTTTATCCCATGCTCCTCTCCTTACTCATTGTTATCCCATGCTCCTCTCCTTACTCGTCTTTATCCCATGCTCCTCTCCTTACACATCGTTATCCCATGTTCCTCTCCTTACACATCTTTATCCCATGCTCCTCTCCTTACTCGTCTTTATCCCATTCTCCTCTCCTTACTCGTCTTTATCCCATGCTCCTCTCCTTACTCGTCTTTATCCCATGCTCCTCTCCTTACACATCGTTATCCCATGCTCCTCTCCTTACTCATCTTTATACCATGCTCCTCTTCTTACTCATCGTTATCCCATGCTCCTCTCCTTACTCATCGTTATCCCATGCTCCTCTTCTTACTCATCGTTATCCCATGCTCCTCTCCTTACTCATCGTTATCCCATGCTCCTCTCCTTACAGATCATTGTCCCATGCTCCTCTCTTTACACATCGTTATCCCATGCTCCTCTCCTTACACATCGTTATCCCATGCTCCTCTCCTTACACATCGTTATCCCATGCTCCTCTCCTTACTCATCTTTATCCCATGCTCCTCTCCTTACTCATTTTTATCCCATGCTCCTCTCCTTACTCGTCTTTTTCCCATGCTCCTCTCCTTACTCGTCTTTATCCCATGCTCCTCTCCTTACTCATTGTTATCCCATGCTCCTCTCCTTACTCATCGTTATCCCATGCTCCTCTCCTTACACATCGTTATCCCATGCTCCTTCGGCCCCCTGGGGTACACACTGCCGCTGGGGAGAAAGGACGGCACCTTCTGCTCCCTGGGGTACACACTGCCGCTGGGGAGAAAGGACGGCACCTTCAGCTCCCTGGGGTACACACTGCCGCTGGGGAGAAAGGACGGCACCTTCTGCTCCCTGGGGTACACACTGCCGCTGGGGAGGAAGGACGACACCTTCAGCTCCCTGGGATACACACTGCTGCTGGGGAGGAAGGACAACACCTTCGGCCCCCTGGGGTACACACTGCTGCTGGGAGGTGGAATTAGTTGGAGTATTCCACGTGGAACGGTTTCTGTTTCTGGGACAGTCTCTCTGCATGTGGCCCTGCTGGTTACACGTGTGGCACCTGATGTACCGTGGAGGGGTTTGGTAGTTCCCACCACCCGGACGCAGTGCTGGGGCGGGGTTAATGGTGGGAGGTGGGTTAGCAGCTCCCAAGATGGACCGCTCCCGTGCCCGCTGCTTTTCCATTATTTATTTGTGTACATCTGTCATTAACCATTCCAAGGTTTTTATGCCAAGCGTACCTGGGAAAAAGGCCAGTCTGCTTTGGAGTTCTCTTCCAAACTCATTCTGTGGGGTAATAAGAGGTACTGTAACCATGAGTTCCTTTCTGTCTGCATCCCTGTAGTCCGCGGCCGCCTCCTCCTCCTCATGATGGAACGCTGTCTGAAAACTAGCCGGTTCCATCCTGCTGTAGCCAGGGGCGCTGTACGGATACTAGCGTTGCCCTCAATTTGTACTCCACGGAATGGTGTCTCCTGTAGCTGTCCTTCTGACCGTGGGAACAATCCCGCCACTTACAAACAAATGTAACGGAGCTGGAACACGCAGTCCAATATCTCCGCTGGTATACGGTCAAATACCCAAGAGGCACTACAGTTTCACCATCCCCGACCTCCCATATTGGACGACACACAATTTGGGAGTCAAATGAATACTGACTTTATTTACCTTTACAGAAATATATATACATCTCTTTGGCCACAGGCAATACACATGCCCATATTTGGCCGCACAATACACATAAAGAGAACAATAGGTGGGTCACACCTCCCTGGCAACTTTGATACAATCAGACATTGATTCAATTACACTTCTTTGTTCTTATCTGAGAATGAAAACACTGTACACAATAGACTTCCTTTATCTTATGCAGAGTCGCTGTAACAGGATTATCTCCCATGCCAAGTAGCTGCAAATGTCTGGGACAATATTCTGCAGAGCATCAACCAACATACATATAGTAGGATCATATTTTAACCATAATAATCATAAAACAGGGTAAAACAGTGATGGGTTCCGCTACACCATGCTCCTGTCCTTACACATCGTTATCCAATGCTCCTCTCCTTACACATCGTTATCCCATGCTCCTCTCCTTACACATCGTTATCGCATGCTCCTCTCCTTACTCATCGTTATCCCATGCTCCTCTCCTTACTCATCTTTATCCCATGCTCCTCTCCTTACTTGTCTTTATCCCATGCTCCTCTCCTTACTCATCGTTATCCCATGCTCCTCTCCTTACTTATCGTTATCCCATGCTCCTCTCCTTACTCATCATTATCCCATACTCCTCTCCTCACTCATTGTTATCCTATGCTCCTCTCCTTACTTGTCTTTTTCCCATGCTCCTCTCCTTACTCATCTTTATCCCATGCTCCTCTCCTTACTCATTGTTATCCCATGCTCCTCTCCTTACTCGTCTTTATCCCATGCTCCTCTCCTTACTCGTCTTTTTCCCATGCTCCTCTCCTTACTCATCTTTATCCCATGCTCCTCTCCTTACTCATTGTTATCCCATGCTCCTCTCCTTACTCGTCTTTATCCCATGCTCCTCTCCTTACACATCGTTATCCCATGTTCCTCTCCTTACACATCTTTATCCCATGCTCCTCTCCTTACTCGTCTTTATCCCATTCTCCTCTCCTTACTCGTCTTTATCCCATGCTCCTCTCCTTACTCGTCTTTATCCCATGCTCCTCTCCTTACACATCGTTATCCCATGCTCCTCTCCTTACTCATCTTTATACCATGCTCCTCTTCTTACTCATCGTTATCCCATGCTCCTCTCCTTACTCATCGTTATCCCATGCTCCTCTCCTTACTCATCGTTATCCCATGCTCCTCTCCTTACTCGTCTTTATCCCATGCTCCTCTCCTTACACATCGTTATCCCATGCTCCTCTCCTTACTCATCTTTATACCATGCTCCTCTTCTTACTCATCGTTATCCCATGCTCCTCTCCTTACTCATCGTTATCCCATGCTCCTCTCCTTACAGATCATTGTCCCATGCTCCTCTCTTTACACATCGTTATCCCATGCTCCTTTCCTTACACATCGTTATCCCATGCTCCTCTCCTTACACATCGTTATCCCATGCTCCTCTCCTTACTCATCTTTATCCCATGCTCCTCTCCTTACTCATTGTTATCCCATGCTCCTCTCCTTACTCGTCTTTTTCCCATGCTCCTCTCCTTACTCGTCTTTATCCCATGCTCCTCTCCTTACTCATTGTTATCCCATGCTCCTCTCCTTACTCGTCTTTATCCCATGCTCCTCTCCTTACTCATTGTTATCCCATGCTCCTCTCCTTACTCGTCTTTATCCCATGCTCCTCTCCTTACTTGTCTTTATCCCATGCTCCTCTCCTTACACATCGTTATCCCATGCTCCTCTCCTTACTCATCTTTATCCCATGCTCCTCTCCTTACACATCTTTATCCCATGCTCCTCTCCTTACACATCTTTATCCCATGCTCCTCTCCTTACTCGTCTTTATCCCATGCTCCTCTCCTTACACATCTTTATCCCATGCTCCTCTCCTTACTCGTCTTTATCCCATGCTCCTCTCCTTACTCGTCTTTATCCCATGCTCCTCTCCTTACACATCGTTATCCCATGCTCCTCTCCTTACTCGTCTTTATCCCATGCTCCTCTCCTTACTCGTCTTTATCCCATGATCCTCTCCTTACTCATCTTTATCCCATGCTCCTCTCCTTACACATCTTTATCCCATGCTCCTCTCCTTACTCGTCTTTATCCCATGCTCCTCTCCTTACACATCTTTATCCCATGCTCCTCTCCTTACTCGTCTTTATCTCATGCTCCTCTCCTTACTCGTCTTTATCCCATGCTCCTCTCCTTACACATCGTTATCCCATGCTCCTCTCCTTACTCATCTTTATCCCATGCTCCTCTCCTTACTCGTCTTTATCCCATGCTCCTCTTCTTACTCATCGTTATCCCATGCTCCTCTCCTTACTCATCTTTATCCCATGCTCCTCTCCTTACACATCTTTATCCCATGCTCCTCTCCTTACACATTGTTTTCCCATGCTCCTCTCCTTACTCATTGTTATCCCATGCTCCTCTCCTTACTCATCTTTATCCCATGCTCCTCTCCTTACTCATCAATATCCCATGCTCCTCTCCTTACTCATTAATATCCCATGCTCCTCTCCTTACTCATCAATATCCCATGCTTCTCTCCTTACACATCTTTATCCCATGCTCCTCTCCTTACTCATCGTTATCCCATGCTCCTCTCCTTACTCTTCTTTATCCCATGCTCCTCTCCTTACTCATCAATATCCCATGCTCCTCTCCTTACTCATCGTTATCCCATGCTCCTCTCCTTACACATCTTTATACCATGCTCCTCTCCTTACTCGTCTTTATCCCATGCTCCTCTTCTTACACATTGTTATCCCATGCTCCTCTCCTTACTTATCTTTATCCCATGCTCCTCTCCTTACACATCTTTATCCCATGCTCCTCTCCTTACTCATCTTTATCCCATGCTCCTCTCCTTACTCGTCTTTATACCATGCTCCTCTTCTTACTCATCATTATCCCATGCTCCTCTCCTTACTCGTCTTTATACCATGCTCCTCTTCTTACTCATCATTATCACATGCTCCTCTCCTTACTCGTCTTTATACCATGCTCCTCTTCTTACTCATCTTTATCCCATGCTCCTCTCCTTACACATCTTTATCCCATGCTCCTCTCCTTACTCATCTTTATCCCATGCTCCTCTCCTTACTCGTCTTTATACCATGCTCCTCTTCTTACTCATCATTATCCCATGCTCCTCTCCTTACTCGTCTTTATACCATGCTCCTCTTCTTACTCATCATTATCCCATGCTCCTCTCCTTACTCGTCTTTATCCCATGCTCCTCTCCTTACTCATCGTTATCCCATGCTCCTCTCCTTACTCATCGTTATCCCATGCTCCTCTCCTTACTCATCTTTATCCCATGCTCCTCTCCTTACTTGTCTTTATCCCATGCTCCTCTCCTTACTCATCATTATCCCATACTCCTCTCCTTACTCATTGTTATCCCATGCTCCTCTCCTTACTCTTCTTTTTCCCATGCTCTTCTCCTTACTCATCTTTATCCCATGCTCCTCTCCTTACTCATTGTTATCCCATGCTCCTCTCCTTAATCGTCTTTATCTCATGCTCCTCTCCTTACTCGTCTTTTTCCCATGCTCCTCTCCTTACTCATCTTTATCCCATGCTCCTCTCCTTACTCATTGTTATCCCATGCTCCTCTCCTTACTCGTCTTTATCCCATGCTCCTCTCCTTACACATCGTTATCCCATGTTCCTCTCCTTACACATCTTTATCCCATGCTCCTCTCCTTACTCGTCTTTATCCCATTCTCCTCTCCTTACTCGTCTTTATCCCATGCTCCTCTACTTACTCGTCTTTATCCCATGCTCCTTTCCTTACACATCGTTATCCCATGCTCCTCTCCTTACAGATCATTGTCCCATGCTCCTCTCTTTACACATCGTTATCCCATGCTCCTCTCCTTACACATCGTTATCCCATGCTCCTCTCCTTACACATCTTTATCCCATGCTCCTCTCCTTACTCATCGTTATCCCATGATCCTCTCCTTACTCATCTTTATCCCATGCTCCTCTCCTTACTCATCGTTATCCCATGCTCCTCTCCTTACTCATCGTTATCCCATGCTCCTCTCCTTACACATCGTTATCCCATGCTCCTTCGGCCCCCTGGGGTACACACTGCCACTGGGGAGAAAGGACGGCACCTTCTGCTCCCTGGGGTACACACTGCCGCTGGGGAGAAAGGACGGCACCTTCTGCTCCCTGGGGTACACACTGCCGCTGAGGAGAAAGGACGGCACCTTCTGCTTCTGGGGTACACACTGCCGCTGGGGAGGAAGGACGACACCTTCAGCTCCCTGGGATACACACTGCTGCTGGGGAGGAAGGACAACACCTTCGGCCCCCTGGGGTACACACTGCTGCTGGGAGGTGGAATTAGTTGGAGTATTCCACGTGGAGCGGTTTCTGTTTCTGGGACAGTCTCTCTGCATGTGGCCCTGCTGGTTACACGTGTGGCACCTGATGTACGGTGGAGGGGTTTGGTAGTTCCCACCACCCGGACGCAGTGCTGGGGCGGGGTTAATGGTGGGAGGTGGGTTAGCAGCTCCCAAGATGGACCGCTCCCGTGCCCGCTGCTTTTCCATTATGTATTTGTGTACATCTGTCATTAACCATTCCAAGGTTTTTATGGGAAGCGTACCTGGGAAAAAGGCCAGTCTGCTTTGGAGTTCTCTTCCAAACTCATTCTGTGGGGTAATAAGAGGTACTGTAACCATGAGTTCCTTTCTGTCTGCATCCCTGTAGTCCGCGGCCGCCTCCTCCTCCTCATGATGGAACGCTGTCTGAAAACTAGCCGGTTCCATCCTGCTGTAGCCAGGGGCGCTGTACGGATACTAGCATTGCCCTCAATTCGTACTCCACGGAATGGTGTCTCCTGTAGCTGTCCTTCTGACCGTGGGAACAATCCCGCCACTTGCCAACAAATGTAACGGAGCTGGAACACGCAGTCCAATATCTCCGCTGGTATACTGTCAAATACCCAAGAGGCACTACAGTTTCACCATCCCCGACCTCCCATATTGGACGACACACAATTTGGGAGTCAAATGAATACTGACTTTATTTACCTTTACAGAAATATATATACATCTCTTTGGCCACAGGCAATACACATGCCCATATTTGGCCGCACAATACACATAAAGAGAACAATAGGTGGGTCACACCTCCCTGGCAACTTTGATACAATCAGACATTGATTCAATTACACTTCTTTGTTCTTATCTGAGAATGAAAACACTGTATACAATAGACTTCCTTTATCTTATGCGGAGTCGCTGTAATCGGATTATCTCCCATGCCAAGTAGCTGCAAATGTCTGGGACAATATTCTGCAGAGCATCAACCAACATACATATAGTAGGATCATATTTTAACCATAATAATCATAAAACAGGGTAAAACAGTGATGGGTTCCGCTACACCATGCTCCTCTCCTTACACATTGTTATCCAATGCTCCTCTCCTTACACATCTTTATCCCATGCTCCTCTCCTTACACATCGTTATCCCATGCTCCTCTCCTTACTCATCGTTATCCCATGCTCCTCTCCTTACTCATCTTTATCCCATGCTCCTCTCCTTACTTGTCTTTATCCCATGCTCCTCTCCTTACTCATCGTTATCCCATGCTCCTCTCCTTACTCATCATTATCCCATACTCCTCTCCTTACTCATTGTTATCCCATGCTCCTCTCCTTACTCGTCTTTTTCCCATGCTCCTCTCCTTACTCGTCTTTTTCCCATGCTCCTCTCCTTACTCATCTTTATCCCATGCTCCTCTCCTTACTCATTGTTATCCCATGCTCCTCTCCTTACTCGTCTTTATCCCATGCTCCTCTCCTTACACATCGTTATCCCATGTTCCGCTCCTTACACATCTTTATCCCATGCTCCTCTCCTTACTCGTCTTTATCCCATTCTCCTCTCCTTACTCGTCTTTATCCCATGCTCCTCTCCTTACTCGTCTTTATCCCATGCTCCTCTCCTTACATATCATTGTCCCATGCTCCTCTCTTTACACATCGTTATCCCATGCTCCTCTCCTTACACATCGTTATCCCATGCTCCTCTCCTTACACATCTTTATCCCATGCTCCTCTCCTTACTCATCGTTATCCCATGATCCTCTCCTTACTCATCTTTATCCCATGCTCCTCTCCTTGCTCATCGTTATCCCATGCTCCTCTCCTTACTCATCGTTATCCCATGCTCCTCTCCTTACACATCGTTATCCCATGCTCCTCTCCTTACACATCTTTATTCCATGCTCCTCTCCTTACTCATCGTTATCCCATGATCCTCTCCTTACACATCGTTATCCCATGCTCCTCTCCTTACTCATCGTTATCCCATGCTCCTCTCCTTACACATCGTTATCCCATGCTCCTCTCCTTACACATCTTTATTCCATACTCCTCTCCTTACTCATTGTTATCCCATGCTCCTCTCCTTACTCGTCTTTTTCCCATGCTCCTCTCCTTACTCGTCTTTATCCCATTCTCCTCTCCTTACTCGTCTTTATCCCATGCTCCTCTCCTTACTCGTCTTTATCCCATGCTCCTCTCCTTACATATCATTGTCCCATGCTCCTCTCTTTACACATCGTTATCCCATGCTCCTCTCCTTACACATCGTTATCCCATGCTCCTCTCCTTACACATCTTTATCCCATGCTCCTCTCCTTACTCATCGTTATCCCATGATCCTCTCCTTACTCATCTTTATCCCATGCTCCTCTCCTTACTCATCGTTATCCCATGCTCCTCTCCTTACTCATCGTTATCCCATGCTCCTCTCCTTACACATCGTTATCCCATGCTCCTCTCCTTACACATCTTTATTCCATGCTCCTCTCCTTACTCATCGTTATCCCATGATCCTCTCCTTACACATCGTTATCCCATGCTCCTCTCCTTACACATCTTTATCCCATGCTCCTCTCCTTACTCATCGTTATCCCATGATCCTCTCCTTACTCATCGTTATCCCATGCTCCTCTCCTTACACATCGTTATCCCATGCTCCTCTCCTTACACATCTTAATTCCATGCTCCTCTCCTTACTCATCGTTATCCCATGATCCTCTCCTTACACATCGTTATCCTATGCTCCTCTCCTTACACATCTTTATCCCATGCTCCTCTCCTTACTCATCGTTATCCCATGATCCTCTCCTTACTCATCGTTATCCCATGCTCCTCTCCTTACTCATCGTTATCCCATACTCCTCTCCTTACTCATTGTTATCCCATGCTCCTCTCCTTACTCGTCTTTTTCCTATGCTCCTCTCCTTACTCGTCTTTATCCCATGCTCCTCTCCTTACTCGTCTTTATCCCATGATCCTCTCCTTACTCATCTTTATCCCATGCTCCTCTCCTTACACATCTTTATCCCATGCTCCTCTCCTTACTCGTCTTTATCCCATGCTCCTCTCCTTACACATCTTTATCCCATGCTCCTCTCCTTACTCGTCTTTATCACATGCTCCTCTCCTTACTCGTCTTTATCCCATGCTCCTCTCCTTACACATTGTTATGCCATGCTCCTCTCCTTACTCATTGTTATCCCATGCTCCTCTCCTTACTCATTGTTATCCCATGCTTCTCTCCTTACTCATCGTTATCCCATTCTCCTCTCCTTACACATCATTATCCCTTGCTCCTCTCCTTACTCATCGTTATCCCATGCTCCTCTCCTTACTCATCTTTATCCCATGCTCCTCTCCTTACTCGTCTTTATCCCATGCTCCTCTCCTTACTCATCTTTATCCCATGCTCCTCTACTTACTCATCGTTATCCCATGCTCCTCTCCTTACACATCTTTATCCCATGCTCCTCTCCTTACTCGTCTTTATACCATGCTCCTCTCCTTACTCATCATTATCCCATGCTCCTCTCCTTACTCGTCTTTATACCATGCTCCTCTTCTTACTCATCATTATCCCATGCTCCTCTCCTTACTCGTCTTTATCCCATGCTCCTCTCCTTACTCATCGTTATCCCATGCTCCTCTCCTTACTCATCGTTATCCCATGCTCCTCTCCTTACTCATCTTTATCCCATGCTCCTCTCCTTACTTGTCTTTATCCCATGCTCCTCTCCTTACTCATTGTTATCCCATGCTCCTCTCCTTACTCATCATTATCCCATACTCCTCTCCTTACTCATTGTTATCCCATGCTCCTCTCCTTACTCGTCTTTTTCCCATGCTCCTCTCCTTACTCATCTTTATCCCATGCTCCTCTCCTTACTCGTCTTTATACCATGCTCCTCTTCTTACTCATCATTATCCCATGCTCCTCTCCTTACTCGTCTTTATCCCATGCTCCTCTCCTTACTCATCGTTATCCCATGCTCCTCTCCTTACTCATCGTTATCCCATGCTCCTCTCCTTACTCATCTTTATCCCATGCTCCTCTCCTTACTTGTCTTTATCCCATGCTCCTCTCCTTACTCATTGTTATCCCATGCTCCTCTCCTTACTCATCATTATCCCATACTCCTCTCCTTACTCATTGTTATCCCATGCTCCTCTCCTTACTCGTCTTTTTCCCATGCTCCTCTCCTTACTTGTCTTTTTCCCATGCTCCTCTCCTTACTCATCTTTATCCCATGCTCCTCTCCTTACTCATTGTTATCCCATGCTCCTCGCCTTACTCGTCTTTATCCCATGCTCCTCTCCTTACACATCGTTATCCCATGCTCCTCTCCTTACTCATTGTTATCCCATGCTCCTCTCCTTACTCGTCTTTATCCCATGCTCCTCTCCTTACACATCGTTATCCCATGTTCCTCTCCTTACACATCTTTATCCCATGCTCCTCTCCTTACTCGTCTTTATCCCATTCTCCTCTCCTTACTCGTCTTTATCCCATGCTCCTCTCCTTACTCATCTTTATCCCATGCTCCTCTCCTTACACATCGTTATCCCATGCTCCTCTCCTTACAGATCATTGTCCCATGCTCCTCTCTTTACACATCGTTATCCCATGCTCCTCTCCTTACACATCGTTATCGCATGCTCCTCTCCTTACACATCTTTATCCCATGCTCCTCTCCTTACTCATCGTTATCCCATGATCCTCTCCTTACTCATCTTTATCCCATGCTCCTCTCCTTACTCATCGTTATCCCATGCTCCTCTCCTTACTCATCGTTATCCCATGCTCCTCTCCTTACACATCGTTATCCCATGCTCCTCTCCTTACACATCTTTATCCCATGCTCCTCTCCTTACTCATCGTTATCCCATGATCCTCTCCTTACTCATCTTTATCCCATGCTCCTCTCCTTACACATCTTTATCCCATGCTCCTCTCCTTACTCGTCTTTATCCCATGCTCCTCTCCTTACACATCTTTATCCCATGCTTCTCTCCTTACTTGTCTTTATCCCATGCTCCTCTCCTTACTCATCATTATCCCATACTCCTCTCCTTACTCGTCTTTATCCCATGCTCCTCTCCTTACTCGTCTTTTTCCCATGCTCCTCTCCTTACTCGTCTTTATCCCATGCTCCTCTCCTTACTCATTGTTATCCCATGCTCCTCTCCTTACTCGTCTTTATCCCATGCTCCTCTCCTTACTCGTCTTTATCCCATGCTCCTCTCCTTACACATCGTTATCCCATGCTCCTCTCCTTACTCATCTTTATCCCATGCTCCTCCCCTTACACATCTTTATCCCATGCTCCTCTCCTTACTCGTCTTTATCCCATGCTCCTCTCCTTACTCGTCTTTATCCCATGATCCTCTCCTTACTCATCTTTATCCCATGCTCCTCTCCTTACACATCTTTATCCCATGCTCCTCTCCTTACTCGTCTTTATCCCATGCTCCTCTCCTTACACATCTTTATCAGATGCTTCTCTCCTTACTCATCTTTATCCCATGCTCCTTTCCTTACTCGTCTTTATCCCATGCTCCTCTCCTTACACATTGTTATCCCATGCTCCTCTCCTTACTCATCGTTATCCCATGCTCTTCTCCTTACACATCTTTATCCCATGCTCCTCTCCTTACACATTGTTATCCCATGCTCCTCTCCTTACTCATTGTTATCCCATGCTCCTCTCCTTACTCATCGTTATCCCATGCTTCTCTCCTTACTCATCGTTATCCCATGCTCCTCTACTTACACATTGTTATCCCATGCTCCTCTTCTTACTCAATGTTATCCCATGCTCCTCTCCTTACTCATCTTTATCCCATGCTCCTCTCCTTACACATCTTTATCCCATGCTCCTCTCCTTACTCATTAATATCCCATGCTCCTCTCCTTACTCGTCTTTATCCCATGCTCCTCTTCTTACACATCTTTATCCTATGCTCCTCTCCTTACTCGTCTTTATCCCATGCTCCTCTCCTTTCTCGTCTTTATCCCATGCTCCTCTCCTTACACATTGTTATCCCATGCTCCTCTCCTTACTCATTGTTATCCCATGCTCCTCTCCTTACTCATCGTTATCCCATGCTCCTCTCCTTACACATCCTCATCCCATGCTCCTCTCCTTACTCGTCTTTATCCCATGCTCCTCTCCTTTCTCGTCTTTATCCCATGCTCCTCTCCTTACACATTGTTATCCCATGCTCCTCTCCTTACTCATTGTTATCCCATGCTCCTCTCCTTACTCATTGTTATCCCATGCTTCTCTCCTTACTCATCGTTATCCCATGCTCCTCTCCTTACACATTGTTATCCCATGCTCCTCTCCTTACTCATTGTTATCCCATGCTCCTCTCCTTACTCATCTTTATCCCATGCTCCTCTCCTTACACATCTTTATCCCATGCTCCTCTCCTTACTCATTAATATCCCATGCTCCTCTCCTTACTCGTCTTTATCCCATGCTCCTCTTCTTACACATCTTTATCCTATGCTCCTCTCCTTACTCGTCTTTATCCCATGCTCCTCTCCTTTCTCGTCTTTATCCCATGCTCCTCTCCTTACACATCTTTATCCTATGCTCCTCTCCTTACTCGTCTTTATCCCATGCTCCTCCCCTTACTCATCTTTATCCCATGCTCCTCTCCTTACACATCTTTATCCCATGCTCCTCTCCTTACTCATTAATATCCCATGCTCCTCTCCTTACTCGTCTTTATCCCATGCTCCTCTTCTTACACATCTTTATCCCATGCTTCTCTCCTTACTCATTGTTATCCCATGCTCCTCTCCTTACACATCTTTATCCTATGCTCCTCTCCTTACTCGTCTTTATCCCATGCTCCTCTCCTCTCTCGTCTTTATCCCATGCTCCTCTCCTTACTCGTCTTTATCCCATGATCCTCTCCTTACTCATCTTTATCCCATGCTCCTCTCCTTACACATCTTTATCCCATGCTCCTCTCCTTACTCGTCTTTATCCCATGCTCCTCTCCTTACACATCTTTATCCCATGCTCCTCTCCTTACTCGTCTTTATCCCATGCTCCTCTCCTTACTCGTCTTTATCCCATGCTCCTCTCCTTACACATCGTTATCCCATGCTCCTCTCCTTACTCATCTTTATCCCATGCTCCTCTCCTTACACATCTTTATCCCATGCTCCTCTCCTTACACATTGTTATCCCATGCTCCTCTCCTTACTCATTGTTATCCCATGCTCCTCTCCTTACTCATCGTTATCCCATGCTCCTCTCCTTACACATCTTTATCCCATGCTCCTCTCCTTACACATTGTTATCCCATGCTCCTCTCCTTACTCATTGTTATCCCATGCTCTTCTCCTTACTCATCGTTATCCCATGCTTCTCTCCTTACTCATCGTTATCCCATGCTCCTCTCCTTACACATCGTTATCTCTTGCTCCTCTCCTTACTCATCGTTATCCCATGCTCCTCTCCTTACTCATCCTTATCCCATGCTCCTCTCCTTACTCGTCTTTATCCCATGCTCCTCTCCTTACTCATCTTTATCCCATCCTCCTCTACTTACTCATCGTTATCCCATGCTCCTCTCCTTACACATCTTTATCCCATGCTCCTCTCCTTACTCGTCTTTATACCATGCTCCTCTTCTTACACATCGTTATCCCATGCTCCTCTCCTTACACATCGTTATCCCATTTTCCTCTCCTTACTCATTGTTATCCCATGCTACTCTCCTTACTCGTCTTTTTCCCATGCTCCTCTCCTTACTCATCTTTATCCCATGCTCCTCTCCTTACTCATCGTTATCCCATGCTCCTCTCCTTACTCTTCTTTATCCCATGCTCCTCTCCTTACTCATCTTTATCACATGCTCCTCTCATTACTCATCAATATCCCATGCTCCTCTCCTTACTCATCGTTATCCCATGCTCCTCTCCTTACTCTTCTTTATCCCATGCTCCTCTCCTTACTCATCAATATCCCATGCTCCTCTCCTTACTCATCAATATCCCATGCTCCTCTCCTTACTCATCTTTATCCCATGCTCCTCTCCTTACTCATCGTTATCCCATGCTCCTCTCCTTACTCTTCTTTATCCCATGCTCCTCTCCTTACTCATCTTTATCCCATGCTCCTCTCCTTACTCATCAATATCCCATGCTCCTCTCCTTACTCATCGTTATCCCATGCTCCTCTCCTTACTCTTCTTTATCCCATGCTCCTCTCCTTACTCATCAATATCCCATGCTCCTCTCCTTACTCATCAATATCCCATGCTCCTCTCCTTACTTATCTTTATCCCATGCTCCTCTCCTTACACATTTTTATCCCATGCTCCTCTCCTTACTCATCTTTATCCCATGCTCCTCTCCTTACTCGTCTTTATACCATGCTCCTCTTCTTACTTATCTTTATCCCATGCTCCTCTCCTTACTCATCTTTATCCCATGCTCCTCTCCTTACTCATCTTTATCCCATGCTCCTCTCCTTACACATCTTTATCCCATGCTCCTTTCCTTACACATCTTTATCCCATGCTCCTCTCCTTACTCATCGTTATCCCATGCTCCTCTCCTTACTCATCTTTATCCCATGCTCCTCTCCTTACTCGTCTTTATACCATGCTCCTCTTCTTACTCATCATTATCCCATGCTCCTCTCCTTACTCGTCTTTATACCATGCTCCTCTCCTTACTCATCTTTATCCCATGCTACTCTCCTTACTCGTCTTTATCCCATGCTCCTCTCCTTACTCATCTTCATCCCATGCTACTCTCCTTACTCGTCTTTATCCCATGCTCCTCTCCTTACTCATCTTTATCCCATGCTACTCTCCTTACTCGTCTTTATCCCATGCTCCTCTCCTTACTCGTCTTTATCCCATGCTACTCTCCTTACTCGTCTTTATCCCATGCTCCTCTCCTTACTCATCATTATCCCATGCTCCTCTCCTTACTCGTCTTTATCCCATGCTCCTCTTCTTACTCATCATTATCCCATGCTCCTCTCCTTACTCGTCTTTATACCATGCTCCTCTTCTTACTCATCATTATCCCATGCTCCTCTCCTTACTCGTCTTTATACCATGCTCCTCTCCTTACTCATCTTTATCCCATGCTACTCTCCTTACTCGTCTTTATCCCATGCTCCTCTCCTTACTCATCTTCATCCCATGCTACTCTCCTTACTCGTCTTTATCCCATGCTCCTCTCCTTACTCGTCTTTATCCCATGCTCCTCTCCTTAGTCGTCTTTATCCCATGCTCCTCTCCTTACTCATACTCCTCATATCACCTCCTCTCATTCTGTGCTGCTCTTCATCACATTCTCTGTTACTACAATTCCTCTCTTTTTATCTTTCTGTGTCATCTTTCCCTTTCTCTAGTCATTATTCCTCTCCATTATTTCCTGTGTATTAGTTATTTCCCCCCTCCTCCTCTCCCCCACCTCTGTCCATATTATTATTATTATTATTATTATTATTATTATTATTATTATTATTATTATCTTTTTTACTAACTATTTCCTTCCTAATCTCCTCTTCCTCTATATAATTCTATCACAATTTTTCATGAAATCTCAACTGTTCATCTCATACTTCATTAACCCATTAATCACCTTGAATTTATAAATGTTAAATGTACAGACAGAGCTATGTGTGTCACCCCCTCCCCCCCCCCCCCCAGATGTTTGTTTATCTCTTACATACAATCTAACAACAGAGATAAATATTGTTTTAAATACTAGATGGCCAAATATCTTCCATTGTGAGTTTCCTTCTGTATTTGTGCTGCTGCCATCTCAGATCATCCCTGGCTCATCGCTCTGGTGGCCATTTCCCAGCATGTCTGCAAAAGCCACAGTTTATATGTATCCCTCTGTGTTTCTGTCTATCTATCTATCTATCTATCTATCTATCTATCTATCTATCTATCTCTCTGTGTTTCTATCTATCTATCTATCTTTATATATATTTCATTGATGCATCTCCTTTTTTTTTGCAGTGCATTTTTGAGACCAAAGCTCGGAAAACAATATGAGGCCTCCTGTGTGGTAGGTGCCTGAGCTGAATCATATTTAGTGCCCAGTACTGTTCTGGATCTTTCTGTTAGACTTCAAGTGTAAAATAAATATAACATATTTTACTTTTTATGGAATAAATAAATGTATCTGTTTCGTGTTATTGAATCAATGTAATAGTTTAAGTTACAGTGTAGCTGAAATAATAAGTTACATGTCAGCTGAAATATTAATTTACAATGTAGCTGAAATAATGTTACATAATAAGTTACAATGTAGCTGAAATAATAAGTTACAGGGTAGCTGAAATAATATGTTACATGTTATCTGAAATAATCAGTTACAATGTAGCTGAAATAATGTTACATAATAAGTTACAACGTAGCTGAAATAATAAGTTACAGGGTAGCTGAAATAATATGTTACATGTTATCTGAAATAATCAGTTACAATGTAGCTGAAATAATAAGGTTCAATGTTGCTGAAATAATACATTACATGTTATCTGAAATAATCAGTTACAATGTAGCTGAAATAATAAGTTACAATGTAGCCAAAATAATACATTACATGTTATCTGAAATAATCAGTTACAATGTAGCTGAAATAATAAGGTTCAATGTAGCTCAAATAATAAGTTACAATGTAGCTGAAATAATAAGTTACAATGTAGCTGAAATAATATGTTACATGTTAGCTGAAATAATAAGTTACAATATAGCTGAAATAATAAATTACAATGTAGCTGAAATAATAAGTTACATGTCAGCTGAAATAATAAGTTACATGTCAGCTGAAATAATAAGTTGCAATGTAGCTGAAATAATAAGTTATATGTCAGCTGACATAATAAGTTACAATGTAGCTGAAATAATATGTTACATGTTAGCTGAAATAATAAGTTACAATATAGCTGAAATAATAAGTTACATGTCAGCTGAAATAATAAGTTACATGTTAGCTGAAATAATAAGTTACATGTCAGCTGAAATAATAAGTTACAGGGTAGCTGAAATAATAAGTTATATGACAGCTGAAATAGTAAGTTACAATGTAGCTGAAATAATAACTTACAATGCAGCTGAAATAATAAGTTACATGTTAGCAGAAATAATAATAAGTTACATGTCAGCTGAAATAATAAGTTACAATGCAGCTGAAATAATAAGTTACAGGGTAGCTGAAATAATAAGTTATATGTTAGCTGAAATAAGTTACAATGTAGCTGAAATAATAAGTTATATGTCAGATGAAATAGTTACAATGCAGCTGAAAAAAATAAGTTACAGTGTAGCTGAAGTAATAAGTTACATGTTAGCTGAAGTAATAAGTTACATGTTAGCTGAAATAATAAGTTACAATGTAGCTGAAATAATAAGTTATATGTCAGCTGAAATAATTACAATGTAGCTTAAATAATAAGTTACATGTCAGCTGAAATAATAAGTTACATGTCAGCTGAAATAATAAGTTACATGTCAGCTGAAATAATAAGTTACAGTGTAGCTGAAGTAATAAGTTACAATGTAGCTGAAATAATAAGTTATATGTTAGCTTAAATAATGTTACAGTGCAGCTGAAATAATAAGTTACAATGTAGCTAAATAATAAGTTATGTCAGCGGAAATAATAAATTACAATGTAGCTGAAATAATATATATATATATATATATATATATATATATATATATATATATATATATATATATATATATATATATATATATATGCGTGTGTTACAGTGCAGCTAAAATACATTTTACAGATAGACTCTGCTTTGTTATATTTCCCAAAATACATTTCTAATCCTCCTAATAATAAAGAACCAATGTGTTTTTTTCTATATTGTTTCTGATAATAGTCAAGTTCTTTTCAAAAGCAAAAAATCACAACCTTTATATTTTGTACTTTTCTAAGCATTTGATCTTTACTGTGAGGCTCCATTTTGCTGTCTTGCGTGCTGAGTCACTTTATGTGGTGGGTACCCCTTGTAAACCAATTAATCCCCCTTTAATCTTGGTGAAAGCACTGACAGATACAGACAGACGCTTCTTTAGTATTCAAAGTCTCCTCCAAGTTCAGGAAGTTGATCTTCTGAAGCCCACTAATTGCATATATAAGATAATATATTAGGCACTGTGTTATTTTGTTACAGTCTAAAAACACGTTGCATCTTCAAAATATCAGCTATTTGAAATAGTAAACTTAAAAAATATGACAACAGTGGTCCTTTAATAATTATATATATTATTATTTTTTTTAAATTATTATTATTATTAATAATAATAATAATAATAATAGTAATCATCACATATAATAGTTGTCAAACTGCGAGTTGTCGCCACACTTTGTGGCCCTCGCAAAGTAAGGACCGCAACAGTTTGACAACTCCCCCTGCCCCACAGGCGTTCATCGCACCACATCAGCCCCGCAAATACATTGCAGGAGCCCTCCCCCCCCCCCCCCCCCCATTCTCCCTGCTCCATGTTCCGGTGGCCGGGGGGGGGGGCAGTCGTAGCACGCACAAGCAGGGGCGCGCACAGGTGGCCGGGTGCACAAGCGTGCGCGCGGCTGCAGCATAAGGTGAGGGAGGAGTGGGTGAGACACATAGGAGGGACAGCTGTGCGGAAGACAGACAAAAGGGAGGGAGAGTGGAAGAGAGACACAGGGCAGGAAGAGGAGGGGGGCAGAGACACAATGGGGAGGGAGAGAAGGGGGGAAGAGAGACACAGGGGAGGGAGAGGAGGGGGGAAGAGACACACGGGAGGGAGAGGAGGGGGGAAGATAGACGCAGGGGGGGAAGAAAGACACGAGGGAGAAGAGGGGGAAGAGAGACACGAGGGAGAGGAGGGGGAAGAGAGACACAGGGGAGGGAGAGGAGGAGGGGAAGAGACACAGGGGAGGGAGGGGAGAAGAGAGACACAGGGGAGGGGAGAAGAGACACAGGGGAGGGAAGAAGAGGAGGGGAGAAGAGACACAGGGGAGGGAGGAGGCGGGAAGAGAGACACAGTGGAGGGGGGAGAGAGACACAGGGGAGGGAGAGGAGGGGAGAAGAGACACAGGGGGGAGAGAGACACAGGGGAGGGGGATGAGACACAGGGGATGGAGAGGAGGGGAGAAGAGACACGGGAGGGAGGAGGCGGGAAAAGAGACACAGTGGAGGGGGAGAGAGACACAGGGGAGGGATAGGAGGGGAGAAGAGACAGAGGGAGGAGAGAGACACAGGGGAGGGAGGAGGGGGAGAGAGACACAGCGGAGGGAGAGGAGGAGGGGAAGATACACAGAGGAGTGGGGAAGAGATACAGGGGAGGGAGCAGGGGGGGAGGCCAGTAAAGTAGAGGGGGAGAGGCTCGCAATGTGAGGCAAATACCATTGCCAGGCTTCAAATTTTATTTAGTTTCCGGTGTTGGTCACTAACCAGTGTCTGGATTATCCAACCTCTGCAGTGCCTTGGAAGTGGCGTAATACATGGGTCCTATTACTACAGAATATGTACATTTAGATCTATACTGGACAAATCCTGATACGCACATCTCATAATATTTTAATATCCGATCTGCAGAAAATAATGACTGGGGCCACATATCACAGTGACCTGGAATTTATCAATACTGCTCTGAATCATCAACATTATTATAGTTTTTAAAATGTATACATATCTCACTGTTTTATAAGTGTTTTATATAAACCATTTCATTTTCCCTCACTGCAATATGGATCTTCCCACTGCAGGTTCTGAAAGAATTCCCTGCAAATGGCAATGCACTCAGCTTGCTGCAACATAAAAGACAGCATTTTCCTTTGGATTCTTTAGATATTTTAACTCTACCTCTAATTTTGAAGTAGGTTAAAGAAGATTATTGCTTCTCACTGTATTCTGTTTCTTACCTGTCTGTTATTCCTCATCTTACTTTAGTCTTTCGAGAGAGTTTTGGTGGAGAATAAGCTGCACGGCCTCTCTCCGGCGCTCTCGGAAGCGATCCAAAGCATCAGCCGCTGGGAGCTGGTCCAAGCTGCTCTGCCCCATGTCCTGCACTGCACGGCAACGCTACTGTCCAACAGGAATAAGTTAGGTTGGTATTTAGTGATTTATACAATTATATATATATGCTGCCATTTTACCGCCTGTATCCAAACTCCCTCCTTGGCATCCATTTACACCACAGGCCACCAGGATAAACTGGGAGTCGCAGAAACCAAACTGCTTCACACCCTGCACTGGATGCTTCTGGAAGCCCCCCAGGACTGCACTCATGACCGATTCGCTGGGGACCGCAGCTCCAGTTGGGGAGGAGGCAGTGGAGCCTTCATTCACCAAGAAAACCAAGGATCTCCAGGCCATTCCCGGCAAAGCAACACCAATGAGGAGGACGAGAAGAACCGTAACAAGTTCCTCCAGAACTCCATGGCCACCGTGGAGCTGTTCGTGTTCCTCTTTGCTCCTCTTGTCCACAGGATTAAGGTAACGAGACGTCTGTGGCCACTGAAGGCTTTTTCTGGATATTTTGTCTCTGGTAGATGATTAGAAGATGCTGGTTAGATTTATTTTCTGCTGATTTGGTTTTTGTCTCTAGGAATCAGATCTGACCTTTCGTCTGGCCAGTGGGCTGGTCATCTGGCAGCCAATGTGGGAACACAGACATCCCGAGGTCTCCGCCTTCACGGCGCTGGTGAAGCCCATCCGAAACTTCATTACAGGTATAAAGTGCACTGGGAGCGGGGGCGACATTCAGAATATCATGTTATTATTGGGCAAAGAGGAATAGGAGACCAAAGGGTCAGGGTTTGAAGTCACAGAGAGGAAAATTCAGGGTTAATGTGTATAAGTACGGCTTTATAGAAATGGTGGAAGCGGAAGAACGCATCAAGCATGCCTGGGGTAAGTGTAAGGCTATCCTGAGAGTTTATTAAACTACAGATAATTTGACCATTGAATGGAGATTGTGAGATCAAATCCCACCAGTCCCCCCTTTTTTTTATAATAAGTTTTCTATTTATGTTTCACGATAAAACTGAAAAGAAGTTGTGGTTTGAAACAAAATAAGTGTTGTGATGCTTTTAAAATAATGATTTAGTTAAACTAAATAAATGTTATTAATAAAAAAAGGGGACTGATGAGATTTGAATTCACAACCTATAGGCAGATACTTTAACCATTGCACCTTTGTGCAGAATAAGTTAATAAAGTTCAAGACAATCAGTGGGACAGTCGCAACCTGGACCTCATTATCTACGCAGTTCCTCGTTTGAGGGCTTTAGAGCTGTATGAACATTGACTAAAAATGCCCAAATCTACATCAATTCTAACCAGTTTAAAAAATGTAAAGAAATTCTCCACAAGATTTTCAGACCTCGTGGGTCTGAAGTACTTCATCAATTAAGTGTTATTAAGATGCACTATGCTGCAGTAAAATTATATTGAAGTTTGCTGGTTTTGGCCTTTCTGATCCACCCACAAATAAAGTGTCATATCGCCTGTTGGGGAGAGTTCCTTACCAAACATGACCGAACCTCCTGGTTCTCTGAGTCTATTATTCACTGAAAACAAAAGCCTGGGCATGTGCACATCCCAAGGAGCAGGGTGGCCTTTTTTTTATAACATTGACGTGATAAAGTATTTGTTATTACTTATAGTTTAAATTATATCATGTTTAGATCCTCCACTGTGTAACCTAAAGGTATCTGGAGGTTTCCTCTGATAGAGGATAATCAGTATCCCAAAATAAACATTAATGAACTTGGTTTGATTTTGAGAAGGAAACGCCCCTGAATATCCAAACTAAATTAGCATAAAATTCATAATTAGTTGTGGCCAATCAGAGGCAGGTACACCAGTGTATCTTTTTCCCACTCACTGGCTGAGACAAAGCTGGTTGGTAGGCAGCCGTGAAACAGACAGCTGATTAGTTAGTACACAACTACGCACACCTCATTGGCTAGAATGCTCTGCCTACATAGGTTCCTCGGGGGTGGAGCATACACAACAAATGTCAAGTGTACTTTCAATTACAAATATACAGAATTCCTCAACAAAATGAATGATATGAGACGCCCGATCAGACACACACCGGAAATCACACAAACTGCCATATACCTATATATGAAGTGTTTTAGGTAGATAAAATGGGCAGACTATATGGGATTGATTCTTATCTAAGTTTCTATGTTGCATAAAACACACAAAGTAGCAAAACAGATTGTACTGGATTAGAAAAAGTTCTTCTACAGCAGAGTATTTTAGTTAACATTTTAACTTACATTTTAACAGAAATTATACAAAAATGCTTATTGAACAATAAATGGTTATTTCAGCCAAACGAAGCTCCCCGTGCAACAGTCAGAAGCAGACATTGGACTCCCCCAAACTGGACGCTCAGGTACCTGTGTACAAATGTTCATAATGATGTATCTGAGGCCACTTACAGTCAGATGAGTAAATACTTTTTTTAATTAACTTTTCCTTTAATTGCAAATTCTAGTTTTCAGCACACAGGAAATGACACTGACAATGTCTTATGTATATAACATACCATGCAGTGGCGGAGCTGGGGAATGGAGGGCCCTGGAGCAAAAAACTAAATGTTTGCCCCCCACAGAATGTGATGCTATCAGGGTTCACTGCCCTTCTTTCAAATGTCTTTGTTTAAATTCTCAATACCTTATATATATGTTATATCTCTTATTATGTATATATATATATATATATATATATATATATATTAAAATTCATAGGTCAAAGCTTTCATGGGAAAGTCATACTGCTCTATAGCGCTTGTGGCCAAATCTGGTAATCCATTATTAAGTTTAATTTTGCTATTTTTATGTCCCCTATTCATTAAATTTGACAAGCCGTTAGGGGGGCAATGCAGTGCGGGGGCTGGTGAGGCCAGAAGGGGACAGCTTGGGGGGGGGACAAAGGAAAGGAAACAAAATTGACAGCACTGCCACCCCCAGAGGAGGGCCCTGGTGCATTGCACTGGTTGCACCGAGTGTAGATCCACCTCTGATACCATGGCATTTATTAGCTTGTAATATGGTTTAGTTATTTACAGGAGAAGGCATTGAGTAAATAAATCAGTTTATAAAGATCAAACATATTCCAAAGCTAGGAATGTTTTATTAATCACATATTAGTTGTATATGGCCTTGCACATACAATATTGTATGTAAGTCTGTGGCAGAGCTACTGATGGTGCTGCAGGTGCAAAGCACCGGGGTCCACAACAGGGTATGTGCCCTCTGCTACAGGCAGTAAATGAGGAATCTTAATTTATTAGTTGAGGATGGCAGACAATTACTTCATAAAAAGATAATCTGATAACCATAGGGGTGGTCTGATTATCTACATAAATGTTTGTCTTTTTTTTTTTACCCCAAAGGGTGAATAGGGAGGTTGCAAGGGGCCCCATTTTGCACTAGTCTCTCCATTAATAGAAACACTGATTAGTAAATGGTTTGATGTAGTCGAATTGGTCTGTAGTGTAAACTTTGTGTAAGTTACAGATGGGCTAGAACATACTCTGGTTACGTCTAAAACCTCTTGTGTCTCATTTCCGGTATTATTGGATTTACAGATCACATTGAAATACCATAATGATACAATTCAATGCTGTGTTATGTTGCGCCGTCCGTATATGTAATTGGTACAAATGATGGAGTTATTATCTTATAATGCATTAGAGATGAGCTGTGACCTCTATCACACATTGTGCCCCTGTATAACAAAGAAACGAAATAGAGGCGCTCAATCAGAGAACTCATTATTATTATTATTATTATTGTTTATTTGTAACGCGCCAACATATTCCGTAGCGCTATATCTGGGTTAAGTTCCAGGCAGAGACAAACACAATATAAACACATTGCAATGGATGGAGGGCCCTGTTTTAGAATACAGTGTTCACAGTGCTTTCCCCAAACTTACAATCTAACAGCCTTATTACATTGCGACTCGGCCAATTGAATAGGGCTCTATATAAGCACAGAGCATATTTTTTTTACAGAAGATTTTAGTTAGTGAAGACCTTGCTTTTGGATATAAGTTCCCTAACTAAAACTTCTGTAAAAAAATATGCTATGTGCTTATATAGAGCCCTATTCAATTGGCCGAATTGCATTTTAATAAGGCTGTAAAGAATTAACCTAAATAGGTTATTTTTATGGACTTGATAAACCACTAAGAGCAACCTCTTCTCTCAAAGGGTGAAATATCCTGAAGTATATCAGTCTGGTCTCACTCAATAGAGTCATCCAGCCCCAAAATTCCAGGCAATGCTACCCTAGAGAAAGCTCTGTGTACAAAAACTTGGGGGGGGGGGGGGGGGGGGGGAATTAAATGAATAGGGGACATAAAAATAGCAAAATTAAACTTAATATTGGATAATTATATTTGGCCACTAGCTCTATGGAATAGTATGTCTTTCCCATGAAAGCTTTGACCTATGAATTTTAATATATATATATATATATATATATATATATATATATATATATATACATACATAACAAGAGATATAACATATATGTACAGTATTGAGAAAAACGTTTTTAAGGGGCACTGCAGCAGTGAGGCTCTTCCAAGAGCAGGGCCACGGTAGATCCGCCCCTGCTTCATGTCCTGGAAGTAAAGTTTATTTATCCACCCCACATTTTTTTGGGCTCCTACGCCCATGAGGCTTCCATTCTTTTCCAATTTGTTCAAACTGTTTTGATTTGTGCTTAACCCCTGAATAGCGCTATGGAATTTGTTACAAACTATAATTATTATTATTATCTAGTATTTATAATGCGCCAACATATTCTGCAGCGCCGTACGTAGGACGAACAATATGAATAAAATCTAATGGATTTGGAAGGTGATAGATATATTGGGCATATTAAGTATGACATTGATAAGCTTTATTAAATAAATGTGTTTTTAATGAGGTTTTGAAGGATAATAAGAAATAATACCCTGAACAGGAGAAACAGCAAACCCCAGACGTATGGTTCGGCTTTGATTGGACCTCCCTATAAAATACATTTAATATCTCTTTTTATTTTTTTAATAAAAGGCCTATGAGGTTGTGTCTGAAGTTTCTCAGCCGGATTCTATCTCTCCTCGAGCCACTGGATCCAGTTGTCAGAGAGCTAACTCTTTTGATGGTTGCACCTCATCCCAAACATCCCAGGAGAGATCCCACCCTCCGCTGGCAAGGTACTAACGTGGGAACATTAATGTTGGGAAAAATTAAACTGTGTAAGGAAATAACAAATAATCTGCTAGTGTGTAAGGGCTGGCATGTTTGTAATCCTTCCTGTTCAGTGCAGGATATTCAGTTTGAAGTACTAGAGAGTGTCGGACGGGGGTGGCATCAAATACCAAAGTTGAACTCAGACCACTCCATCCTCCCATCCACTGCTAAATAGAAAAATATGGCCGAGCACAGCTATTCAGGCTTCATACCTGCAGTGATGAAGAGCGGAACCCATAGACACAAACAGGCTCTACTAAAATTATGTTTTTGTCTAAAATGTGTTTATGCTCATAGATTAAATAGCTGGCAATGTTGTTATATACTTCACAAACACATGACATTTTTCCCAATCTTCAGTAAATCTTTAACTGATAAATGTAGAAATATAATAGATAATAAATTAAAAACTGTATTTAGTTTTGTTAATTTCTAAAAACATTTTGTCCAATATCCAGGGCTGGATTTACATCCCTGGCACCCCTAGACACAGCACCTTCCTCCCTTTTGTAACTCTCTAGTTCCAGGTGTTAACCCCTTAGCAGTGTGTATGTGATCTGCAGTATTTTCCATTTTATGCTAAAAAACATTTTGAAGCTTTCAATGAGGTGCCTTTCACAGGGAAGCGCCCCTAGGCGACTGCCTAGCTGGCTTAATGAGAAATCCGGCCATGCCAATATCAATTCTAGTTCTTAAAGAAAGGATGCTATAAATGTGGGGCTACAGTGTTCCTTTAAATAGACTGTGTGCACTTTCTCCAGTATGTTGCAAGTATCAGTGTATCACATTTGGTCACAGATTATCTTCTTTTCCAGGACTTCTTTGGTGATCCCTCCATGTCAGAAGTCTCGCTACGCCACATATTTTGACGTTGCCGTATTACGATGCCTGCTCCAGCCTCATTGGGCCGAGGAGGGCACTCAGTGGTCCCTCATGTATTACCTCTACAGGCTCCGACACATGTTGGAAGAAAAACCAGAGAAATCCTCTGAGCCCGAGGAGCCCCCTCTGCCCCGGCCTCGTAGCAGCTCCATGGTGGCCGCTGCCCCTTCCCTTGTGAACACCCACAAAACACAGGTAATAAGGGAAGGGGCCATTGCTCATAAACTCTATGTATAAATCCCCATTGTGATTTATTCATATAATGCACCATTTTTATTCATTTTTCTATGTTTTGAAGCTGACTTTTTTATTTTTTACTTTTTTTAATTATTTTTTCATCTAATTATGTTTATTAAGGGATTTATATGGCTTTCAGTAAATTTTTACCTTTCAGGGTACCATGGAAAGGAAATAATTCTGTATTCATTTCCTAAATTAGCATTCTTTTTTAACCATTTCAAGGACTCTAAATCACCTTTAATAATTAATATTTAACTTCATATGACACCCAAACGTCCACTTAATAACTGTATTTATATTTTAACATTTGTGCTTTAGTTCTGTATGTGTTGCTTAAAGTGATGGGGAATTTCAACTATCCATAGTATGAAGAGTCATGTGACAAAATGACAAGAATTTAAATTAGCTTCATGCGAAATTGGCTATTTAAGGGACACTGAAGTAACCAGATGTGGAGAATTATGTGTGAAAAAATATGTTTTCCTTTTTGAAACTGCTGCAAAATTAACTGAGTTACAAGCTTTTGCTATTATTACATAGAAAGCGGCACCGGCTGGTGCCACTAATTAGAACCATCTGTAAAGGCTGGGTAAGGAGGTGTTACATTTCCTATTAGTTATCTTGTTCTTTTTCATGCGTTGCCATGCAGAGGTATAGTTTTGTGGTCAAAGCATATGACTATTACATTAGGACCGTAATATGTTTTATTTAGGTTACAGAATAAAACAGAAAATATGTATAAAATGTGTTGTTGTTGTTATATGAAAACAAAATGGGTGTTGTGATTCTTTTAACATACAGTGGATATAAAAAGTCTACACACCCCTGTTAAAATGTCAGGTTTCTGTGCTGTAAAAAAATCATAAAAATAAAATAATACGGTTGCATAAATATGCACACCCTTAAACTAATCCTTTGTTGAAGCCCCTTGTGATTTTATTACAGCACTCAGTCTTTTTGGGTATGAGTCTATCAGCATAGCACATTTTGACTTCACTCTTCTTTGCAAAAACACTCCAAAGCTCTCTGTGGACCATGGCTTATGCTATGGGATGCGACTAAGAAAATTTCAGGAAAGACCAACTGGAGCAGCTGAACTTTATTTGGGGTTAATCAGAGGCACTTAAAAATGATGGCATGTGTATGCTGACTCCTATTTAACACGATTTGGAATGGGATTGCTTAATTCCCCAGTTATAAGAGGGTGTGCATCCACATTATATTTTTTCTTCCCTCCACCTAAAAGATTTCAGTTTGTTTTTTTAATTGAGTTGTACAGTTTATAGGTCACATTAAAGGTGGAAAATATTCTGAAATGATTTATCTTTGTCTAATTTTTTACAACATAGAAACCTGACATTTTAACAGGGGTGTGTAGACTTTTTATATCCACTGTATTTATTTTCTTTAAACTAAATAAATGTTATTAATATATTGGTTGATGAGATTTGAATTCACAACCAATAGGCATATACTTTAATGATTGCACCATCTTTGTGCAGGATAAGGATTGAGAAAAGAAGTTAAATACAATCACAACCTGGACCTCATTATCTATGCAGTTCCTTCATGGGGGGGCTTTAGACTTGTTCAAGCAGTAACTAAAAATGCCCGAATATATGTCAATTCTCATCAGTTTTCCCACATGATTTTCAGGTCGCAACCTGATTGTGTAAACCAGTTCTGGTGGCTTCCATGTGCCTTTAACAAGTTCTAATATAAAATATACCAACTGAATGGTAGATTGGTGTCTCAAGTCCTCAAATATTTTGTCTGTGTTAACAAAATCTATAAATTAATATTATAATTTGTATTTTATTGAAGGATCTCACCAAGTGTAATGAGGATGATCGGGCCCTCGGGGCAGAGCCCTACGCCAAGGTCTCATTGACCAACCTTAGAAGACCTGCAATTCCAGACCTATCCTCCGATCTTGGGATCAATATATTCAAAAAGGTCAGAACACAGAAAAAAAGGTGGAAGTTGCTACCATGTCATTATCATACCATCTTTATCAACAGAACATAACAGTCAGTAAAATACAAAAAAAGTTTAATAAAACTCCAAATTATTTCAGTCGTTTAAACTGTTTTTTAGTTTAATGTAGCAAACTTTGAGCCATTGAAAAAATGGTTTAATGCATTTTATAGATACCAATGTTCAAAGCCATCTTGTGATGTGGTATCCCTCAATATATGTATAACGCATCTATGGCACAACATATTTAGCATTATATTGTAATTGCTAGTTACACCCCTCATGTAAGATCATGATTATATTTCATAATACAAGCAGAATATTGGTCTACCATTTTGATTTCTGATAAATTGAATTGGGAGGAGACTTTAAATGTACAGAAAGATCCATAAAACTGACAGAGCTTTAAGCAGAAGTAATGAGAGCTCATTAATGACAAGGACACTAATCCTTTGAGAACATGACAGTGACAGCTCATGAAAGAAAATGGATACCTGCAGTAAAAATAATTTGGTATATAAGATAAAAATGCAAATCATCTTTATTATTTTCTACCAACATTTTGCAGAATACAAAGTTTAGTTATACAAAAGAATATCTAGAAATATTTTGACCACAATAATGCTTTAAACAATAAAATAATATGAACAGAACAGGACAGGAAGCGCAAAGACATATACACCAATCACAGGGTCACGTCTGGTCTTTCCCCAGTGTGCTCATATTTTCCAAAAAAACAATTAGCTCCCCATTAAGTGCAAGCTCTCCAGTCAAGGCCATTGCAGTCCATTCTGCAGAGCTTAGGCCCCAGTCTCACTCCCAAGATTTTCTCGTCAAGTCCCAAAGCCTTATCAATAGGATAGTTTCCAAGCAACATACAGGGAATACATATGCCTCACTTGATAATGAAGCATTTTTCCATTTTTTTCTTGCTTTTAAGATATTCCTATTAATTAGTTCAGATTAGGTTTAATGGATCAAAATCTCCTCTTTAATTCTGAGCTTTGAGACCATACATCAAAATTACACATTACACCTTACAAAAGCCATCTATTTAACAGAGATTTTGTGTTCCTTAAGTTTAAGAGCCGTCGGGAGGACAGAGAGCGTAAAGGTTCCATTCCCTATCACCACCAAGGCAAGAAGCGCCAGCGAAGAATGGGGGTGCCCTTCTTACTGCACGAGGACCACTTGGATGTGTCTCCAACACGTAGCACATTCTCCTTTGGCAGTTTCTCTGGGATTGGAGAGGACAGGCGCACTATTGAAAAAGCCGGATGGCAAACAACAATTCTAGGTGAGCTAATGAAAAGTGCTAGTGGCTGAAAAAATGACTGTGAATGTATTGTATATAATAGTCCTTTTATACTACGCACCAAAGGGAATTTATTTTTTTCAGGAACAGTCATGAGTTTCTCAACTTAACTTTCTTTAATTATTTTATCGTTTGCAAAACTATTTCAATATTTTTGCATGCGATAATCTAAAGTTAAACTTAATTTTAAAAGCGTTAGAAATGGTTGTTGAAAAAATTATCTCATGGGATCATTTCCATGGCCTGTTCTATAATATCTCTTTAGGTAAATTCACAAGACGAGGGAGCTCTGATACAGCTACAGAGATGGAGAGTTTGAGCGCACGGCACTCCCACTCACATCATACCCTCCTCAGTGATCTTCCAGACCACTCCAACAGCCATGGTGAGAACACTGTTAAAGAAGGTGAGACGTCGGTTTGACAGGTCTTTATCAGGAAAGACTCAGTAATGCATGGGACATTTGCTTACACAGCCTTTTTTTCTCCACCCCAGTAAGGTCCCAAATCTCCACTATAACTGTGGCCACCTTCAACACAACATTGGCTTCTTTCAATGTGGGCTACGCTGACTTTTTCACTGAACACATGCGAAAACTCTGCAATCAAGTGCCCATTCCTGAAATGCCACATGAGCCATTGGCCTGTGCCAATCTGCCAAGGAGTTTAACTGATTCCTGCATTAACTACAGTAGCCTGGAGGACACTGACCACATAGACGGCACTAACAACTTTGTGCACAAGAATGGAATGTTGGACCTCTCGGTAAGACATGAATCAGCAAAGATATATGAGGCATAGACTTATTAATGACACTGAGTGTGATGCGAGGGATGTTGCCCAACAATAGCATATTAAAATTAGGAGATTTTGTCACACAGTAAAATGATACACCATTGCCAGAATAAGAGGTCATGAATTTAGGCAGAATTTAGTAGATTAAAAAGTAAATTGCGGAAGTACTACATAACCGAAAGGGTGGTTGATAAGTGGACTAGCATTTCATCGATGTGGAATCTACAAATAAAGGAAAGGTATTGTCTGGGGTATGCACAAGACAACCCTGAGGAGTAATTAAAGTACCACAGTAATGGTACAGCAGTAATGGTACTCTTTATGCAAACTAAATACTTAAAAAAAAACTAGCACTTTTCTTGGTGTATGCTGCCATGCATGCTGCCATCTTTTACAAACTGCTTAATAGCACTACCCTGGGGCTTCCGCATTTGTGTACAGCGCACCCCAAGAAAAGAACATTCTTACAAAGCTAATATGAAGGGAAAAAAGTTATATTCAGTACAAAAACAAATATATAAATTTCAATAGCAGATGGCTTTAAATTCTGTAACTTACAAATGGCTGGTTAGTAAAAGTTTAATATATTAACCATCAGTCATGTTTGGTGTCAGTGCTTTGTTTCTGATGCTAACCAAATATAATACATTTTTGATAAGAAGCCACTTGAACACAACACAACTCAAAGAGATATTTTTGTACCCTATTTTAGTGTTTGGTTTATTTTTAACCTGAATGGCCTTGGGACTTGAACTTGCACCTGGGGACACTGGTTCTGGTAAATCGACCCTCAACTGAGCAAGAAATGATCAATAGACTCTCAGTATATCGCAGTTCAGGGTGAATTTGTACTCTGTTCCTTTCCAAAACAGATAGTTTAAGTGCCCAAAATAACATTGACCCCATAATTAAGGAAAGGAGCTTAGAGGTTACACCTTCTCTTACAATAACCTGTAAATGTGTCCCATCAGAATCTAACACAACCACAACCAGTATCTTCATTACATCATTTCAGGTTGTCCTTAAGGCCGTATACTTGGTCCTGAACCATGACATCAGCTCCCGTATCTGCGACGTGGCCTTGAATATTGTGGACTGTCTGCTGCAGCTGGGGGTAGTCCCCTGTGTAGAGAAAAAAGGAAAGAAGAATGACAACAAGGAGAACGAGTCTGTATCCATGTCAGGGTCAGCCTCAGGCTCTGGCGAGAAGAGGCCGAGTGAGGGCAACTTCCAGATGAAAGGCTCAGCCAGGGGATCCAGCTGTGGATTTGGGGCTCAGTCCAGTGGGGGAGCCTCTGGAGGAGGAGGAGGGGATGGTGGAAGTGGAGGAGACGGATATTCTGAGAAGAATGATAAAAATCCAGAGAAGGTAAGTTTAAGGCAAGCAATTGTAACCCTTTCACTGATCTAGTCGTGCAATGAACAAGCCAAGGAAAACCAGAAGCAAAAATAGGAATCCTGTATTGGTTCGGGTAAATGAGCGTTCACAGCACAAAATGTTTGTTATCTCGGCCATCATCCACTATCCACTATAATCCACTATAATAGTTTTTAGCTTGTGAGTAATGCCCGTGAGGTGCGTTCTGCGCAGATGTTACTCACAAGCGACGATCGCTAAGCATGGAAAATCGAGCAACTCTGCACAGATGCGTTATCTTCAAGCCATCCAGAGAGAGAGAGGGAGACAAGGAGGGAGACAGGGAGGGAGGTAGAGAGAAAGGCAGAGGGAGGGAGGGAGAGAGCATATAGAGCTTAGAGAGCTGCCACAAAAAGAAACAGAGGGCACCGAAAGACAGAGGCACAGAGAGAGAGAAGGCGCACCACGAGAGAGACAGTGCAGAGACAGTGTACAGAGAGAGGGCACATGGAGAGGGTGCACAGAGCGAGGGAGAGAGAGCACAGAGAGACAGAGTGCACACAGAGAGAGATGGAATAGACAATTGAACATATGATACCATCATTTATGACGGGTATTACTAGTAATGGTTATAATAAAACCTAAACTTTGCCTTTTTTAAGGTAATATTTTTAATCAGAATTGGCAGAAACAGGGCTTCATTACCCACAGAGTGTGAATTGTTATTTTTTTTAAATAGAGGGATAAATACACTTGTGAAGTATAAAAGTGATCACAGATACACACAGGGTTAATGTTTCCACGCACTCTGCCAGAGCAAAGTTAATACAAATTTAGTCCCAGGGGTCTCGACACTCCCTCAAAGAGAGTGGTGCTTTACAACACATTCTTTAATATCTATTTTCTACTTTCTGTTGAGGTATTAGAAAATAGAAGTTTCTATCATATTTTAAATTAAAGTAATATAGTGCGGGGGCTGTTGGTTCCAGCCTTGAAGGCCATTAATAGGCCAAGATGTAAGTAATTCACTGCCTCTGTAATGTGTTCCTCCACTTCTGCTTAAACACAGGGGATAAATAGTATTTATACTATTGCAAAAAAAAATTAAATTATGTTTTTTTTTCTTGGACACGTTATTGGTTCGACTGCTTTGACCAACTTGGACAGTTCTGAGCCTTGTATGTTAATGACAACATGTTTTGTATAAACTGCAGCCCAAAATCTGTACTCCATTGCTAGCTGCTGTAACGTTGGATCTCACTGATTGTTTTGTCCTTTTCTTTGTGTTTTTCCATTGTTTATTCTCTGGGGTATCAGGATGAGAACACACCAGCCACCACCCACAAGTTGGCTCTTACTATGCTCATCAAGTTGGTGAAATCTCTTGGGTGTGCCTATGGATGTGGTGAAGGACATCGCGGACTGTCTGGGGATCGCTTAAGGAATCAGGTATCATTGAAGGCGAGAAAAACTACTAAAAGTACTATGTGGTGGTATACAATACTCTTTGTTAAACCATAGAATTTACAATTTATAAAAAAGCAGTATCCGTTCTGCTACTGTACATGAACCATTTCTAGCCTATTTATTCATGCTCTTACCCTATTATTACTGGATAAATTATAGTCCAGTTGACATGTAGTAATGATACATAATTCTAACCATTTGATTTGTGTTCCCTTTGTAGGCGCAGAGCTGCCTCACCAAGCTGTATAAATTGGATAAAGTCCAGTTCCGGCAAACGATGAGAGATTATGTTAATAAGGATTCTCTGAATAATGTTGTGGACTTTCTGCATGCACTTCTTGGGTTCTGCATGGAGCCTGTTACTGACAGTAAGTCCAGGAGATAATTCAGCATTGGCTCAGTTGTGACTTGAGTTCCACAATATAGGCAAGATACAGCGAATCGGCATGAAAGAGACTCATAGAAGACCTTAAAATCAGTGTAGCTTAGTAAAACCTACCCATCACCTCTCTGCCTCCTCCAATCCATAATGAATGCCTCCATACTCAACTCTGTGTCAGTCACTCCAATGGCTCCCTGTAGGCTCCAGCGTAACATTTTAAATCATGACCCTAACATATAAATCCCTCAACATTAATGCACCCCCTTACTGTGCCTCTCTGCTCTCGTCTCAAAATACTCCCCCAACCGCCCTCTTTTCTCTGTTAATTACCTTCTTCTTTTCCCCTCTCTTAACATCTCATCTCACTCAGCCTTCAGGACTTTTCTCGTCCTGTCCCTACACTATGGAACTCCTTGCCTCGCTCCACTAGACTCACTAAATACACATCTGTATAAAGAAGCTCATCACCTTCAGCCTTAATATGCACAACTGCACACTCTACGGTATAATGTCACTCGCAATCTACAGAACTTCACACTCCACAGCATTACAACACTCACAATCGACAACGCAACACATAGACACCTCCACTTGCATGAGCCTATTGCCTAACACATCGCCATCTTGTATCTATCACCCTTCTGTATCACACCCAAACCCTTTAGACTTTAAGTTTGTGCGTTTTCAATTTTGTGTTGGTGCTTTTAAGCTCAAACTTAAGCTCCATTTTTTTGCAATGTGTTCAAATTGTTTTTGTCTTGTACTTAACCCCTGTGTAGCTCTACGGAATATGTTGGCGAGTTACAAATAAAGGATAATAATAATAAAAATAATAATAATAATAATAATAATAATAAAACAACAACCAGATAGTAGGTAAGATTATCTCCATTGTGTCTTGTAGAGATGTTCAACCTTTCTTACTGTCAGACATGCATTAAATTAAAATGCTATTTACCTCACATAAGAGATTGATTGTTGGGAAGCTTCTGAATCAATGATTCATTTTCTCCTGATATATTGACAGATAGGGCTGGATTTGGCAACAACTTTACCACAATGGATAACAAGTCTACAGCACAAAGTGTGGAGGGAATCATCGTCAGCTCCATGTTTAAGTCTCTGATCACCCGCTGTGCCTCCACCACTCATGAACTTCACAGCCCAGAGAACCTGGTGAGAAGATGCTACTAAAAAGAAAAATGTCTAACACTGAGATTTCTTCTTCATAAATGTGGTACAAGGTTTCAAATACAACAGTTGTCTTCATCAGTACATTTGGAGAATTGTGTTGTGGGTGCGGGTCAGTAACTCACACACTAGTATGTGTGCCTATATCAGACTATTTCACTCTCCCACCACCTATATTTTTGTGTGTTGACATTGTTCAAGTCCCACTCACTGTTACAGTAGTGTCACAAACATGATATATGCGTGATGTATATATGTTGTATTTATCATGCTGTTCTCTTTGGGTTTTTACTTTTATTGAAACCTTCTACAGTTTAATTCCACTCTTTATATCTTTGTTTCAAATCTTTGTTTCCTTTCTCCTACTTTCCTCCCTCTACTATTTCTCCGTAATTGCATCTCTTTGTTTCCACAGGGTCTCTACTGTGACATCCGACAACTGGTGCAGTTTATTAAAGAGGCTCATGGGAACGTGTTTCGCCGGGTGGCTCTCAGCGCACTGCTAGACAGCGCAGAGAAGTTAACACCAGGGAAAAAATCTGAAGATGCAGAACAGGAGCCAAGACCTTCAGCATGCAAAAGGTTTGCACAGAATCAGTGAGAAAGATCTCTCTAATTCTGTATGTTATCCAACAAGTCACCGTTTTAAATTCTAAACTTGATGGATAAATTGATGGATATGAAAAAATTCAAAATATTTGTTTCAGTAGCCCCTACAAGAATGATCACAACATAGGGGCTAATCACATTAATTCCACTCAAGTCCTTGATAGATGAAATTATCTAAATGTATGTTTATTTCGGCATCACATTAAAAGTTCACAGTTCAAAAAAATGATTTACAACTGTTAAGATTTACAGATAATGTCACATCTCCGTAACCAAATAGGTGAATGAAGTTCTCGGCAGTTCAATGATTTATCCAGTACCTTCAACATTAATTGTGTAATTTATGCTATGATATCTAGATAAAAAATTATTAACGTTGGAGAAAAAGAACACATTAAAAACTGTTGGTAGTAATATGAAGCCAGGAGCTGGTGACTATGGCTTCCATTCCATGGCTCCCATAAGAAAAAAACTGAGGCCTCAATTTCATGGCTCCCATAAGAAAAAAACTGATGCCTCCATTGCATGGCGCCTGTAAAAGGAAGACTGATCAGCAAGTATGGGAGTTTTGAAAAGCTAAGCATCAGAGCTATTCTATGGCTCCTGAAAAATAGTAGCACGTAAAACGTACTGACCCGCACCCAGGGGGATTTGCCTGGAGCTGAATTCTTACAAGAGTCATGGAATGGAAGCCTATGTTTCCAGTAAGAAGCCATGAGTAATGGTACTGTGAAGGTTCTGTATGAATATATTCCCCCTTAACGGTTATTGCTTCTTTGTAATAGTGGTCTGGTACTAATGTGATTAACCCCATTTTTGGAGAGATCTCTCCCAGCTGAGATTTCATAGGATCACATAAGAAGCGGAGAGGTCTCTTCTGATGTGAGAAAGCTCTCACCTGCTCATTATTAAGGTGCTGTTGCTGCATATTCCACTCTGCTATTCAATCTATTTCTGTTTCCGACTTCTCAGACCTACTTTGCTTATCTATGTTTAGAATTGTTGCTTGTTGTACTCTGAAATTGCAAATGTTCTTTGGTTGCTCTGTCCTGTGCCAGGGATAGTGCTTGTTGCTGGGCTGCCATGGAGTTCAAAGCATTGTTTATATGCTACGCCGGTCACCTCTGTTCTCATATCATTCTTCTTGTGCTGCCATCTAGATCATTGCAGTACCTAGAACCGCTTGCCTCTCGTGCTTACCTAGAACATCCTAGCCGCTACTTGCTGTCTGCTTGCCACTTTCCCACAGCTGTTTTTCTTTACTGGCTTTCAACTGTTTGGAATAATTTAAGGGAACATTTATCATGTAATCATTAGGTAGAAGTGGTTTTGTGCTTTGGTCTGATGGGGCTTGACAGTTCCGTGTGATATTTAATTATAAATTAAAATATCTCTTTTGGGGGGGGGGGGGAGGGGGGAATATTTCACAATACATATTATCTTTTTACAGACATTTGAAACCATTAGAATAATATTAAAGGAGTTTGTTCAAAAACAAAAGTGACATTGTGAGATCCAATTTACATTTATCCTGCCTTACAAGCATACACTACTATGGAAGTGCCGCCATGAAGATCACATCAGACTTACTTTCCACTGCTTGCTGCTGTTTATTGGAATTATGCTAAAAGGATTCCAACCTGTTAAAAAAAAATCCACTGTAGAATGGTTAATTATACAAATTACATGATCTTATTTATTCAGTTTTTTTATTAAAAACAAAAAGATTGTCTTTATAAGTGTAGTTTTATAGCTCAATGTCTTTTTCAATTCCATACATTACTCTTTTTAAAACTCCTGTTAATCAAGAATGTGATCTCAGCCATCACCGAGGAGGCACAAACATGTGTCTCTCACTTTTTATGTATAGATCTCCCTAAGGGATGTATGGCACCCTAGATGTTGGCTCCTTAGGAGATCCATAGCTTCAGACTGACAAAAGTTATGTCTGATACGTATGTTTTGAGGTTGCTGGACTTGACTTGATGGACATTTTGGTTCAGGCCAGTCCTTAATGTGCAGGTTCAGACTGATCCGCTTCAGGAGATTTCTCCTTTGTAATGACACTCATGAGCAAAAAGAGACTGCTCCCTGAGTAGGCCCCGTCCCTATTTAGTTCCTTCTCACTTTTGTTTTGTGCAAAAACATGAGTCTGTCAACAAAAATTAATTATTATTATTATTGTTTATTTGTAACGCGCCAACATATTCCGTAGCGCTATACGAAAGTTAAGTTACAGGCAATGGCAAGTTCAAGATTCACACATTGCAATGAATGGAGGGCCCTGTCTTTGAGCTTGGAATCCGGTGCCCCCTAAAGCACCTTGCAGGATTGAAACTCACAGACTTACAATCTAAATAGGAGGAATATTGAATGATCAGGAATAAGGATAAACTTGGGGAAAATGTAATTCATATATGTTATGGTGGTGGATAAATCCTACACATCAGCCACTGGTGATTTATGTATCTTAACAGGTACTTTATTTAATTAACCGTCTGCTGTGGATTTTTATATGGTTTTGTAACATTTTTATATATTCAGCAGGGACTAAGTACCTATAACCATTCATTAATTCCTGATTGATTGTAGAGGAACACATTGAGTATGGGTATGTTTTATTGATGATATATTCAGCACTGTGCGCCATGTATAGAGGTACTAGGCCACAGGTTGACTTTTTTCTCCTCTGGTTGGCACCACTGCACTCGTAGACGCGAAGAGGGAAGTGCTCCTGAAAAGGGCCGTGTGTCCTATGCGCCCGAGGAGTGCCGGAGTTACATCTCTAGCCACCCTCCACAGTCTCCAGAGCAGTAAGTAGGCACTAATCTCAGTCCATTCTACGTCCTTTGACATCAGCCTAAGTTTTGCTGTCTTTTGAATTATACAACCAGCTCTCACAGTAAAACCTTTGTTTCGGCTCGATCTCTGGACTTTGCAATATTGTCAGATTCATTTGCCATATTTGCTTTGCATATGATCAGAAACATTATTTTGCTCACATACTGTTGTGATATTCAGCCTTTTATTAATTGTGCTACTTTATACCAATATAATGCGCTTTTGTATGTGGCTTCTGGTCCTTCCACTTGATTATTTTAGCCCGTCCTAAGTTGACTTCATGCCCTATGTTGCTGACTCCAGTACAATATTTGTGTCACACATTCATTTTTTTTAAAAGCACACTGAACTCTCAAATGTTCTTTTGTGCATTTAGAAGATCTGACAAAATGCATAAAACTGAGTGATCTGAAGTCCAACAGCTTTATATTTTGGCAAGGTAGTCTATATATTCAGTTCAGTTCACTGTTTTTTGTTCAGTTATATCCAGGCTGTACTTGTGTCAGTGCTGTAATATAGATTTCTGTGCAGAGTCCATTTACTCCCACTGGAGGATGAATGCGAGTTAATGATTGTTGCATAGATCATTGGTTGGCTGTGCAGTGTGTGATTGACTGCATCTGGCGTACACTTCATCGGAGTGAGGACAAGGAGTTACATTTACAAGATGTTAAAAAATCATTTGAGTACGATCCAGGTTATTTGTGTTGCATGCAGAACATGTGAGATTTATTATTATTACTATTATTATTACTATTATCCTTTTTTTGTTTCCATAAACTGTTTTTCTGGCATAATTTCCCTATCGCTTTGTCTCTTCCTTGTGTTATTTTGTGGCTTTCATTTTTAAATATATTTTGAAGCATTTTCCCAACATTATGTATTGCCATCACTCTAAATGTTTGTGAGGACATTTTGTTAAAGAACCATTGTATTTTTACAAAACCCCATGTTTATGAATCATGCAACAAATTAACAAAATTAGCAGCTATGTAGTCCATGATTATTATATATATTTTAGAGAAAGTTTTCTAATTAGCAGACTCTGCTTGTGGCTTCCATCCTGTCAGTAGCCGGAGGCTATTCTGTTGGCACTTGCACTTCTGGTAATTGAATTGTCAAGTACGGTATTTTTTTTAAATCCATTGTTCACTAAATCCAAGGTTCCTCCCAACTGTCCGTTTAAATCATACATAAAAAAATTGTAATATATTCCTTTCAAATGTCAAATTGTTACCTGTGCACATGCTGTATAATTTCTAAAAACCTTGATGTTGCAAAAAAAAGTATTCAATCCTAACTGTTGTCAGTGCTATTATTACTTAAGTAGAATAACAAAAAAAAATTAAAGTAATAAACAACCAAAAATAGAGTATATTTTAGAAATGATGCTGAATTGACAGGTTCATCCTATATATAAACCGACTCCTTTAGTAACCAGAAACATGCAATAAATAGCCCCATTACCCCCAAAAAATAATTGAATGTATGTTAAGTATAGTACAAATACCAAATATTCAGAAAGAAAAATTATTATATGTATAATAAGAGGGGAAATACCCAGTCACTTTAAACATAATCTAAACATACATTCAAAATAACAGTAATGGTGGGGAGGGACACAAATAATAGCCTACCACAGTGTTATGTCTTATCGTGGAGACCTCCTATCTGGAGGGCTATGGTGTGCCCCACAAGCTGACTAATCCTTAGTATATATATGTAAAGCAATTACAAAGAAAGGGCTAAAAGAGTCATGCGATAAATAATAATGAACCTGCAGGAACCAAACTCTGCTTAGCCTAATCACAATGTCACCCTAATATGGGAATTTCCATGGAAAGTGGTTTGTTACAGGGGGCCTTTGTATTTTCACATTTGTAATATGGCCCCTATTTTTTCACTATGGTGTCTTTCAAAGCTATGAGTTACTTTGAATTCCCCAAAATTACAGCAAAGTTTTCCACTGCCAAAACATTACAGGTTACTACATCAGACTTTTACACCAAAACCTAATGCTAATAAGAATTTACAGATCACTTGCAGTGTCGTAATTACAAAAAACTGAAGAAAATATTATGGGTACCAAAGACCACAAGCAAAACCATTGCCAAGTGCCAGTCAAAAAGACAGTGTAGGACCAAAAAAAAAGAAAAAAAAAATGATAAAACTTCAATTATTCGACACTTAACATTTCAATATAAAAAATGTGTGTAATTAAAAATTATGATACGGGTTGTGCACTGATTAGCTGGCTTCAGATAATTTGTCCCCTTCTGTAATCCGTCAGCCGCCCTCCCGCACTGAACTGACCGCTTCTAGTGCCAGTCAGTGCCCGGATCGAATCCCTGAGCATCCCCATGCAGCCCGCGCACCCTCATGCCTCTCCTCTCGTGTTGCTACAAGATCACACACAGGGTTAAAGGAGGTACATAGTTACATAGTAATTGAGGTTGAAAAAAGACTTTCAGTCCAAGTTCAACCTTTTAAGATCTCCTCTGATCTGCAATATGAGGATTAGTTATTAATTAGTTGTTAATTAATTATTAATAGTATAGTATTTGAGGATGAATAAAGACTGTTAGTCCATCAAGTTCAACTTTTTTAGATCTCTCTTGATCTTTTTAATATGTGGACTATTTGTTATTAATTGTTAGGTAGTGAGGGATTAGGTAGCTTTACTTGATTTACCTGATTTGCCGACCACCCTGGTCCACCAAAATAATTAATCCAGTATGCTCCTGGAACAGAGCACACCAGATTATCGGTGTCGGACTTGTATTGTATTATTATGTCTGTTTCATTATACAACATTAAGGGTAACACACAACCCAGTTCTCAAGGGGTTAATACATATCAGGAAACCACGTGGACTAGAAATGCTTTGTCTATATAAATATAATATATATACAAACACTATTATACATATCACATATATAGTTGTGAGCATGCGGGTTGTTGCTAACGCTGTGGGCTCGCGTAGCGAGCCTGCAGCACCTTGTGAGGGCAGCAGTTGATGACAAGGAGCTCCAAAGGCGCTCCTTGCGCTGGTGATGAGCGCCATAGGCGCTCATCCCTACAACCCCCTACGACTTTAGGCCCGCATTTGCGAGGGGCCGCATTTGCGTAGGTGGAGGCTCCCACGTCGGCTGCAATGAGCCGCAGGCAGGACTTACACCGCAAAATTTACGGACTTAGCATCCACAAATACGAGCCCCGTGATTTAGAAAAAAAAACATTACGAGCTCGCAAAAATACGACCTTAGCACCCAAACTGTGCCCACATGAAAACATTAAAAACACAATAAATACACACAACAAACACATAAAAAGCTTACCCACAGCAAGGGGGGGGGCACCCAGGACCTCTGCAATGGAAGTTAAACCTCAATTTAAGTCCAAAATGAAGAGTTTAGAGACACGAAAATTCCCTAAGGGAGAGAAAAAATGGCAGCCGAGAAAAACGAAAACGAGGCTACAGGACTCTAAACACGCAAAACACCACGAAACACATACAGATTTTCCGAAAAAGCTGTACGAGGTCCAACATACACTATTAACAAGGACGCTAAATCATACACAGCCGCGTACCACATACACATTAGCCGCCATTTTACAACACTAACTTACACAATGCGGAAGTACACAGCTATCCTAACGGATTTTCCTCGCGCACCCAAACTATTTACACTACACACTACACACATTGCTGACACTTACACATCAGCTCCACAACAGTGAAAACTAACATTGTATGCTGCAGGAACATCAAAACAGATTGTCAGCTCTTCAACACAATGCTTCCTGCATATATTACTTCAAAATAGGTAAAGTATATGAATTATTTCATTAGCATGCAAAAAAACACAGCCAACGCTGCTCATAGCGTGGCTCGCAATGAGCGCGGAAGGATCTCAGAACACCAACAAAATGAATGTCTCAAACAAACACCATTACCTGCCTTACAATCTTATTGCCGTCATTTCTTGACGGGCAAGTCGCTAGTTAAATATATAAATACCATTGTCACATATATTTAATTGAAATAAATGTAACTTCATAAAAAAATATATATATTTATATATATGAATATAAGGGTTTCTTGTTGCAGTTACGGTGCTTGTTCTCACTAATTATAATAATCATGATGTTCTCATTTCCTATTGGTTCCTAGAGCCATTTCTCATCCGTAAAGCTTGGTTTGGATACTTCCTACACAGAAACCTCTTGCTGACAAGGCAGGATTTACGGCTGTGGGCTGAGCGCCGTAATGTGGGGGAGAAAAAGATTAACATAAGCGTGTAACGCAGGAGGATTTATGGGTATAATGCAAATTACACTCCTCGATTAGCATGGGGGCCGTTGTTCTTGAGAAGCTGCATTATAATAATCTTGATACTATAGACTCCAAGGATTTTGTATATTAGCTAAATGTAAGGGCTAAAAATATAGATATTTTCCAGTGGAAATACATCCAAATCATAAAAATCTAATTATTTATTTTATATTTTATTGTTTAAAATGTGTAGGTTGTTAAATGCAATATATCTGTCTCATTTGTTTAGATGCTGCCTACAGGTAAAAGTAAAGAGCCATTGTCCCATATTTACAACATACTTATCTTTACAGTTACACTTGATAATGGTGCAGGCATTCTTTAGAAAGTAAAAGATGGATAAATAGTTAGTTATACTGTAGTGACAGCCATTGTTGTTTCAGTTTATCTGCTTCGGCAAGTACAAGACGATGTTGAACTCAGTTGTTTCCATCATGAGGTTTATGCTGTACTGCCGATGCTTTCAATAAGACTAATGAAAATCTTAGTCTGCTGGGCTACTACCGATTTAGAAAAGAGCTAATAGAATAGCAACAGCTAAGCCATTACAGAATGATTTCATGTAATACTCAAAGGGACACTGAAGTCACCATATGCGCTATGAGTTATCAGATAGAGGGTGGAAAATCATACAGAAATGCTATTTTTTATTTACTGTATTTAAATTGACAAAATGTTGGGATTTTGAGTTCTTGCTTGTATAGCTCCTGAAGACTCCTCTCAAGAAATTGCTCAGAATAATGAGGTTCAGGCTATGACTATCACAATGATTATATTGTAGCTGTATTGATTTCTAAACACATTTCTTTAGAATTGTGTGTTAAATCCTCTTCTTTCTTTTTTACATTGATATTTTTATATTTAATTGAAATAATTAATAAAAAATAATGTATTCACCGTAATTGAACAAACTAAATGCGTCTTGTCTCATACAACCACTTTATAGTTTATATATATTTTCAGTTTCATCTAATAAAAAAATACTCTATATATATATAAGGCATTAATTGCAAAAGCTCATGGCCCAGTCAATTTGCCATCAATTTTAAAAAGGAAAGCATATTTGATTTACATATTTAATATCTTTATCATTTTTCTCACCAAATCTTTCTGTTTCAAGAATAATTTTTAGCAATTTTCTGATTGCCACATTTGGCTAATATTAACGTGACGTCCCTCAGCCGGCTCGGGGTGTTCCTGAATGGATCTGTCTCCTCTCTCGCAGCAATGCCGACAATCTAAATGTTCACCCGGATCTGTCTCGCAGTGATGAACAAATGCAAGGGGCAGGGCTGGGCCGCAAGGATTTCTGGCGCAAGATGTTTAAATCTCAGAGTGCGGCAAGCGACACCAGCAGCCAATCAGAACCAGACACATCAGAATGTACCACAGCACACTCTGGCACTACCAATGAGAGGAGATCACGGTCCAGATCTCGCAGGATCTCACTGCGCAAGAAGCTCAAACTGCCCTTGGGTGGGTGCCATTATTATGTAACTATAATATTTACTGTTCAGTGTCATAAAAGTGCACATATTTTACATAAATCTGTTGTTTTTTGTCACACTTTAAATATTGTTTTGTCCATAGAATAAACAACAGCATCATAATAAGTAGATCAATTAGTTAAATTAAAAGTAGAAAGAAGTTTTAGAGATGTTCTTTAACTTGTCAAGAAGTGGGCCAGGTCCAATTACTCAGCGCCCTCCATACCTGGGATACCATTTTGTTAAGATACTTTGTTATTGACTGAAAAGTATCAGGTGGTGGCGTATCAGGCCCCTTCATATTTTATGCTGCTGTTACTTAATCTGTGGAGAGAAACTCAATACAAAGTACCTTTAAATGGATGCAAGACTTATATTTGACTATATTTTCTAACCCCAATAGCTGCCCATAGTTCCATCCACCAACTTTTTGAAACATATATTACCAAAGGGGCTTGATTCTTGTCAATTACTGACTGTACCTTGGAATCATTGCTAGTGTACCCTACTCATTATATGTGGTATTAAATGGTTTCTGCATACATATATTACTCAGTAGGTTGACTACGCAGTCTGGTTAGCCATATGTAGAGTGATTCTACGGCAACTGTTGCTTATTCTGCAATGTAGCACAATCTAAACAAATATCACAAGTCTAGTATTTTGCTTTAAATATTTTGGTCCATCCATTGGTCTCCCTCTCCTTCAGTGCTTACATTGGCTTTTCTCATGTCCTAGGAAATTGGCTGAAACGTTCCTCCCTTTCTGGCCTGACTGATGGTGTTGAAGATCTTCTGGACATAAGCTCAGTTGATCGTCTTTCATTCATCCGACAAAGCTCCAAGGTAATCATTCACACAAACCTTTGAAGATAATTGAAAATGCCAACCAGCTTGGCATGACGTATATAAAATAACTATCAACCTATAATATGCAGGTTCAATAAAGAAATACAATTAGTATTATTCATATGCACTGTATCATTGTTAGAATATTTCAGGATCTTGTTCTTCAGATAACTGACGTCACCATGGTTGGATGGAGTAGCCACTCCATTGAGAGGCAATGAAATTACATATTAGTCCATTTTTCTCCATCAGTCATCGCTTTACTGTAAGCTCTTCTTGGTACCAGGTGAAGTTTACCAGCGCAGTGAAGCTGTCAGAAGCCGGGCCAGGAACGGGATTGGACACTGGGAGAGACGATGAAGAGAATTTTTTCAAGCGTCTTGGTAAATGGCGCTCAAGCAGAAGGAATACATCCAGGCTCCATCACACAGAAGAAAAAGATGGTTAGATATCAGGGTTCTTTTTTTCTGTTCCTTTCTGATTATTTTTCCCCTTTCATTAATTTTATTAACATTTTTGCTGCTGTAGGAACTTGCATTGAATTATTCACTAATTCACTGTAACGCCCTTCATTAGCAAAACCTTTATGCCATAACTCTCCTTCCTCCTCATATCTATACCATCCACTCCAGCAGTGACTTTTTCATTTCCTCCATATTCTTTTCTCCTTTTGTTTTTTATTTGCATGCTTTTCTTATTTTGCTTTGCACTACTTCCACTTTTCCATTGTGGATTTAACAAATAAGCATCCAATGTTTTTTTTTATTTAGAAATTTGGCTCCATAAGCAAAGTCAATTAGCCAGCATGTTTAAATTCACCCTCATCTTCCCTGACCCCACCATTTCATTGCATGTTTCAATCCTCTCATCTCTCCCAATATATTCACTTTCCTTTAAAAGATTTGGCACCAATTTTATATAAAAAAAATGCATTAATATCCCCCCATCATATATAATGGATTATTCATCCATTTTTATTCTTTTTTTAGTTTTATATTTTTATAAATATATTTTTTATAATATCAAAACATTTAGTGAAATGAAAAATCCTGTCCAGATACCTTGTTTCAATTATCTATTTTCTTCTGTGTTTGCATGATCAGCATTTGCATAACCATGTTCAAATGAGACACTGTCCTTTCCGCCTCCACAATAGTGTGTAATATTATAATGTAAAATAGAAGGGTGAACACACAGAGCTAAAACCTATAGTGATAAATGCATATAGAATTGGGAAAAGCTTTACAAATATCATGAAATTTTAGGACTAATGGTGGCAATGATATTTAACCTCAATTTCCAAAAACATAACACTATATTGTACATTACCAAAAAATGCTAATGCTCTTATTTGAATGTAAAAGAGATGAGTCTTGATTCTCTATTTCTCCTAGAGATAAGGATTGGCTTGGTGACCCTAAGTTGGAAAAATTTTCACCAAAAATTAGATTCAAGAATTAAGTAAAGGAATGATGGTTTTTACCAATAGTTTTTGAGATGGATTTTGATGAAGGCACACCTTAGTAGTACTCAACTGGCATTGGCATTAGTTGGTTGGGTGATATTTTTAGGTTAATTGAACTGACCATGAGATGGAAGTAGATGATGGTTGCGATGGAACTGACCTCTGGACATTGCCTTTGGCCGCATTCCATCTCTTTCTGTTCTTGTGCCGCTGTGCTTTGTGAAGTGCCGTAACATGCTGTGCGTTTATCCTCTTAGCTTTTCTCGGCTGTGCCTAATTGTGTGGTGAAAATGAAAAAGCTCAAGTAAAAGCAGACTCAACCCATCTAAGAGCCAACTAAGCTTTCAAAAGCAACATATTGTAGTCTCTAGTTTTTATTGCGAGTCTTTTACCTAAATAGTCTAGTCACACTCTATTACGTGAAATTTTGGGAAAAACGTAAATTGGAAAATATATGATGGATATCTATAGTGAATACAATGAAGTAGGCGCAGGGTGTGGTGAAGCTGTCTGTCTCTGACTATACTGAACCCCACAAGTAACACATAATGGCTACTCTAGATTACCCTTCCTTGGGTCGGATGTTGGTGGTGTGACTAAACTGACCATTTTAATAAAACCATTTCTCCTGCCTGGAAGTTATTTGTTAATATTCTTCTTACATTTTACAGTAGACAACAATCACAAGACTTACAAAACTCAAATATCTTGAAGGAAGAAGGTTTTAAATGAGAATAAAATATTAACTAATCATTTTGCTGATCCTTCACTGATGTAAAAACTAAAGTGAAATTAGTCATGTTTGGTTTTGTACAAACTGAAAAACTTACTGTATATTTATTGATTTAAGATATTCCACACCTGGATATGATGTAAGAACCACTGATTTTTTCTTAATTGTTAATGTGTTGTGTTCATTGGCATAATTAAAAAAATCAAATTCAGTAGTGCATTTGATGAGGTGGATTCAAGCTTGCTTGGAGGATATCAATAAACCATCAAGGTGTGTGGAATACCTTGAAAGATCATCGTCTGTACGTGTCCCACCAAATTCGCTGGGTGTTGTGGGTGATGCCACCATGTGCGCTAAGCTTCAGATCATTAGATTAGATCGCTGTAAATACTTATATATGTATATTGATGTTACAGAGTTCTGTGATGTCTGTTTTATTTGTGAGATCTTGTGTCCTCCCCCCTTTTCTCCCCACCTTTTACTAATACAGGGTGCCAGAGCTTTGATGACCACCTGACATCCAACCAGGAGTCTTCAAAAAGTAAGAATGTGGTCAATCTTGGTGCCATACGACAAGGCATGAAACGCTTCCAGTTTCTCCTTAACTGCTGTGAGCCGGGGACAATACCTGATGCTTCAATTCTGGCTGCAGCCTTGGATTTAGTAAGTAGAAGAACCTTTTTTTCTGGCAGCAGGTTGTTTGTCCATGGTGTGCCTCAAAAAGCATTACATGACTAAATGTTTCTTCTTCTATTCCTGGCACCCAATAAAATGCCAGCGGTGGACACTGCCAATTAGATTAGGTCTTGGCATCCAGCCACGTCCCTGTCTAACCTAGGGATGGAGCAGAACCATCCAGGACTTTACAATGTATAAAGTCCCACTTTTACACCATTGTGTTCTGTATGTTTAGTTTATGCAGTGACTTTGCCAATTTGTATTTTTTCTTTCAGTTTTGCATCACTGGTTCATCCCTCTCCATTTGTGGTGTGTCTCTCTGTCCTGTGATTCCATCTCTATTCATTGTCCTCTCATATCTCCATTTCTCTCTTGCTTCTTCTTCAGCTCCCAGGTAAGATAAAGCACATTGGGAAACTTTGTGACCATGGACTACCGACTTGTGTTAAAGAGAATCAAATGCATTGAATAAATATTTTATTTGTCAATCAGTAATGCAATAAATTTTTTACAAATTATTATTATTTTTTAATACACTATACATTGGCCTCCATCCAATTGCAAGCCCGTAATTACCTTCATACAGTCTGCGGCTTAGAAATGTGTTACAATTCGGGCTGTATTCAATTGACTCAAGCCGGCAATTACAGGGCTAAAGCCTAAAACCATAAACCAGGAACCCGTACGTAGCATTTCAGGGCATGATCATGATCAATTAAGCAAGCCCATAAGTTACAATTTATACAGAGCCAGTAGTACATGAGACTGTCATCATAACGTCAGTAAAACATGGGGTTTAAACTACAATCAATTAGTGTTTAGAATCTGATTCAGAATCGCAATCCAGAAATGTAGAAATCAATAAAAATCAATAAATAAACTGGTCTAGTCCATGTGGGTGGCCTGATATGTATTAACGCCTTGATTCCTAGGATCAATATAATAGAAGAGGCCAACTGAATATCAATACATTTTATGGGCTACATTACGGGCTCCAGTAATTACAATTTGGCCAGTTGAATGGGAGCCATAGTAAACTAGTCAATTTTGAATATACAGTGGATATAAAAAGTCTACACACCCCTGTTAAAATGTCAGGTTTCTGTGCTGTAAAAAAATGAGACAAAGGTAAATCATTTCAGAACTTTTTCCACCTTTAATGTGACCTATAAACTGTACAACTCAATTGAAAAACAAACTGAAATCTCATGACTTTTATTAGCATAACTTTTTCTGAACAAATCCATGTAACCCATTTTCCAATCTATGTCCTGCTTCTCATAGTGCTTCTCTTGTTCCCTATGGTAGGAAGCCCCTGTGGTGGCCAGAGCTGCCCTTTTCCTGGAGTGTGCCCGATTTGTACACCGCTGTAACCGTGGCAATTGGCCAGAGTGGATGAAAGGACATCATGTAAACATCGCCAAAAAAGGCTTGTCTCGGGGCCGATCACCCATCGTGGGCAACAAACGCAACCAGAAGTTGCAGTGGAATGCAGCCAAACTCTTCTACCAATGGGGAGATGTAAGAGGGTCACCTTAGTATTGCAGATACGGTGCTGAATGTGTTATTTTGAAACACTTGAAGAGGGTGATTTGGGGCGTATGCTTTGGGTAGGCCATGCCATTTCTTAGTTAGTGAGTGTCTGACTTAATGCCAGTATGAAAAGCTGACACCAGAAAATGTATTTTTATCTCTTCAAGTATACAGTTGAAATTCTGTTTTATTCATATATATCTGTGAATATTCCAATGTTGGCCAATTTGTCCTAGTGTATTTACTCATGATTGCCAATTGTGCTTTGCTGCCGTGCAGTGACAGAGAACTATGTTAAATTTTGTTTGCCAAGAATACCACTTTAAGCAAACGTGAGATATGAAACGACGCAAATTCATTTCTTCTAGCAAGTAGCAATTACGCACATAAACTGTAAATCGTGGCGAATACAGCGGCTTTTTCTATTGTGTTCTCAAGAGAGGAGGAGGCACAGAGGGTGGAATAGACTGTAGATTAACTATTTCTTTCAAAGTCACTAAATACATTCTGCTATATCAGCCAGCTCTACAAGCTGCAGGCAGACAGGCTAGAATGGTTTGGTTAATCAGCCGGCCGCAAAGCACGAAGTTACATGTTACAGACAGAAAGCACAATATTCCACCATCCTAGTGTATAAACTTTATTTTGGGTGTCAACTTTTTATTTCCAAAAGTTAGAACAAATAGACAGCTGTTGTAAACTTTTAAATATATATAAAAAAAAAAACTTCTAAATATGACACATACAAGATGACAAAAGTAGCTATTACAGAAAATGTTGTCGGTCATCTCAACTACGATCATTAACGTATAATTATTAAAAATATACATTGTTTCGATTGACAAAATGTTAATTCCTATGTCTTTCAGGTAATAGGAGCTCGCCTTAATGAGATCTGTCACAGTGAGAGTGAAAGTCCAGCCAACCTGCTGGGGCTTATCTATGATGAAGAAACCAAGAGAAGGCTGAGAAAGGAGGATGAGGAAGAAGACTTTTTAGATGACAGTAAGGAGACTCCCTTTACTACAAGAAACCCTGCTTGTAAGGAACTCTGCTTTAGGAGCATCTATTTCTTTCTTGATTGTTCTTGCTTGGTGACTTAGGCAGGTTTATCACCTGTTCCTTGCTTCTCCGATCAGATCAGGCCAACCGTGACTTTTTACATTGGGTCAGGTAAAAAAAAATTGCGATCTCCTGGCTTGGATAAAGTGCTTGGTATGGTTAGATCTTATCGGAAGACCAGGAGGTAGGTGGCAATCCTACACACAGGCTGTATGCACTGCACTGAATGCTCTTACTTTCCCACGTGCCTTTGGTAGACAGAGTAATAGAGGCGGCCCTAAGGTGGAACGAGGTCCACCCTTAGGGAAGATCAAACTTCAAGGTCAAGTCATCTATTTTTAAATATGATAACATGTCTCAAACTACCTCTAGTCATCTTGAAAGCTTCAATGTATAAACCAAGGGTGGATAGCCATTTTGAACACCTCAAGTGTATTATCAGCATCGTGTAGTACAATCATTTTACATAATATCCACCCAGAAAAAAAAACTAAATTCTAGAACAGAAATCCTTGTTAGTCACTGTGTTGTGGCCATCTCAAAGGGCTCTGGGTGATGTGTGCCTCTAGGCTGATGAAGACACAGGACTAATATATTATATCACAGTTAACATTCACATTCAGAAGCCCCATGACACACATTCACTACTTTAACAAATGCAACTATCATCAATTTAGAATTATTACTCAAATAGTCTGTGCCTAGCCAAGTGAGTTCTGTTTTACCATTAAGAAACTCTTTGTAAAATAAATCCAGTGCTGGGTTTATTATGAGGCTCACTGTTTATTATAGTCTAGATGTACAGTCCATTACTCTGTGACTGTTGAGTAATATCTGTGTCCTCCAGTGTAAATTACCCAAAGCCCCAGCCCCGACCTGAAGTGCAACATCTGTTTGTCTCCAGATGGTTCTATATACTGTGTGCCTTATTGCTCTGTGGAAATACTTTGTTTTTGTCCGTATTGTTACTTTTCTGTGAAGTTCGTCTCTATGTATTGCCAAGGCATTGCTCAGTTGAAGATCATGAGGACACTGACGGATGTCCTTTTAAAAATCTCCGAAAAACTTTGCAATTGATTTGTAAATTACTAATCCAAAAAAATATTCCTTGTTTTATAACCTCTGGAAGAAAACCGGTTTCAAATGTTGAACTTAATTTTTTCCCCATTCTGGTTGAACCATTTTGGTTTGGTTGTAGTGCTCTCCTGTAAACTTGCATATGAATCAAAGTTTCAATGAAGCAAATTCAAAATGCACCAAGTGTCTCTCTACCCCAAAAAAATACTTTAAAATACACATTGCAAAACAGGTAATGAGCACGATATTTTTGATATATATATAATCAATCAAATTAGTAATTTGGTCGCTTTCCACGGGCAATGCCTTGCTCATACGTGCACCAATGTTTCCTACTAGAAAATGTTTAAGTGCAGAATATTTTCTACAGGGTGTTGGTTTTAAGTTTGGAAAAAATATGCAGATATATATTAAAAACTCAAGATTTCCACTCACTTTAACTGGAAGAATGAAAATTTAGAAAAAGTTGCATTTATGGTTTTAGGGACTGTATATGGTCTTAGGAGCTTTACATCATTTCATGTCATCATGACATAATACATGCAATGCAGCTTCATTGGGCTCCCAATATTAACATTGTATGAAGGATATGATAGAGTAACACGTTCTGAAGGATATGATAGACAGGGTGCTATACACTGATGGATATGATCAAGTACCAGGTTCTGAACAATATGTTAAGGAACCAAGTTCTGAAGGAAATGATAGGCTTCTATGGTCTGAAGGATATGATATGGAACCAAGTTTCAAAAGATGTCATCAAGTACCAAATTCTTAACAATAGGATAGGGTTACACATTTTGAAAGATAATATAAAGCAAGTCCTGAAGTGCAAGATGGATGGATAATTTGTAAACGTACTTACATAGAAAGGGTGGACAAAAATTAAATGACATGCCAGTAGAAATGGTAGCCCATGAATATATGGGATATATGGGCAAGATTAGTAGGTAGACCGTAACCCAGAGACTGAAATATTCAGTGCAGATAGATAAGACAGGGTCATTTCTCAAGTTAAAGTGATTACTGTAAGCTGGTTCTGTTGTCCATGTGACGGCTTTTCATGTACCATATAAAATGTTTATGTTGGAATATCTGTTTGAAATGCAACCAGATAAAATATTTAGCTGGGGGGGGGGGGGGGGGGGGTACTAAAGGACAATCTTAATGCCATTATATATGATACAATATATTCAGCTCCTAAAGATCTAAATTCATTTTGGGGTCATGAAACCATGACATTAATTTTGGTAAAAATAAACATTTAAACACTTACACTAAAGTCAGCAAAATCTCTTGTAATTTCTGAAATCACCCTCCAAACCCAGGATAAATTATCATCAAATGCAAAATGATTTATTTTGGCCAATCAAGTTAGCTGAAACTTTTTTATTAACTCTGGGTTCCTGATTGTGGTGCAAAGCAGCCTGGGATATGTAGTGTATCTGACATACAGACAAGAAGCTCCAAGGAGATTGGCTGAGCAAGTAACAGCAAGTAAATAGTGGGTTAATATTGATCCCCTGATGCTGCATGCTGATTGGGCTGGATCAGCTGCCTGTGTAGACACCCACTGGAGGTGTCAACATAATCATTAGAGGGATTTTTAGATATTAATAAAAATAAAATGTTTTATGAGATGTGCTGCATACACATAGGCTACTTTTCTGCCTATAGAGTGCAGACATGTATTAATCCATGACACTTTTATATCCCTTTAACATGCAAGTGCCATTCACGACTACTCCCAGCTTATCCCTGCTGCACTTCACACATAGCCACGCTGGTAGTTGTTAATTCATCAGTCATCTCATCATGATACATTTACATTCTACGGTTTTGCTACAGAAACTTTCAAAAGTCACTAATGATTGGAATTTTCAACAGCAAACCAGCAGGTTTGAGCTATTTTCATATTTCCAATGGGTATATTTCCATCCAGTCCAGCTATAGGGCCTCAAACTGTTCCCTATATTGCAATGTTACACAGCCAAACAATGTCCAGTAACTTTCCTTAGCTATTCTTTTAAACCATCACAGCATGATTGTGAGAAAGCTACGCATGACGACTGCGCAAGCCAGAGAGGAAAATTACTGCAAGCTTTCCCACTGATCACTCACAGATTTCAGTAGACCTGTTATATCAAAAATCTGGGAAGGAAAATATACTGGTACTAAACCACTCGCAAATGGTTTTGAAACCATTTCTGAGAGCTGCAGCAGCAGTTAAAGACACACTAAAGCACTAAAAAATAATAAAAAGACACAGAAGTTCATCATAATTGGATACTTAACATTTCCAAAGGCACATATGTGGAATTTAAAAATATGATATTTTTATTATTATTATGCTTGTGTCATTATGCAACATCCAAGATAACTCAGAACCCACTACTCAAGAGTATAATGCATATTAGGAAAAACAGTCATCAGTAGTTAAATGTCGAGTGAGATCCATATTATTGCAAGTTAACTGCATTGAATACATGTAAAACATTACTGAAAAAAAGCTCATGCAGTCAAAATTACATTTCAAAGTTTACTTTTTCAAATAGAATAGGGGTCATAGTCTGCCAGTTCTAATGTGATCTTTGAAAGCAAATATATATTTTTAAATTGCTTTACAGAAACTAATATATTTGAGCCCTTTTAAAGAAAACACACCCAAATTAGGTAGTTCAAGGACAAATCATAGATTTGAAATTGGATTAATATAAATAAAGAAGCCCACCACCTAGAAGGAGGAGTGGTGTAAAATGCATGCAACACTCCCAAAAATATAGTTTATATATTGATGGTTTGTTTGCATTGATTTCTATATACTGGTTGCATTTCTCTGTGCTATTAACGTTGCTTCTCCCCTCTCTAGCGATCAATCAATGCATGAATCTAATTGCAATGTTATGATGTTGTCTCTGCATGCCTATGACATGATTGTTACATGTTGGGAAACCGTTGAGCTGAGCTGAAGATACAAACACCCCCTGATTAACCAAACCCTAACACAAACAATGTTACATTAAATAAGAGGTTATATTTAACTCCAAATCGAATATAAAAAAAAAATGGCTGATCTACTGGTATGTTTGCTATAAACACATATTTTTAACTTCTGAAACAATGACTGAAATATTATTTTGATCATTTTACAAAAAAAAAATATTTGTACACAGGCAATAGCCAAAATAATGGACACATTAAATAGGGAATTGTGTTTTTTTTACAATATAGAAAAGCATATTAAAGTATGGTTTAAACAATTAACTTACTCAGCATTTTATATAAAAATAAACAAATAAAAAAAACGATCTTTAATTGTTATGTGTTAAGAAAAAAAAAACTATCTTTAATTGTTATGTGTTAAGAAAAAAAAAACTATCTTTAATTGCTTTGTCTTAACTGATAACCTGGAGCGGGAGCTATGTGAGTACGTAAAGGAGAGTCTCCTTCACATCAGAGGTAGCCAAAGATGATTTTTATATAAAATACAAGTTCTGGTTAGAGTTTAACACCCATACACATGCTTTTCTATATTAAAAATATTGATACGGCTAAGAACCAAATTCCCTTAAATACATTACAAAGTTCGTTTAACTGCAGCCAACAATTAAAACACTCACTGGCTTCCCAACATGTCCTAAGTGCAATTAGATAATGAATTGGCAATTATGGCAAACATACATTTGTCATAACTACACAGTTCTGGTGTCTTGTTGAATAGTAAATGTTCAATGTTTGCAAAAGCATTACTCTTCTGTCCATTTTTTCTAACCATTCTTTGTTTTTTTGCTTTTTATTTCAGTCTCTCATTTCCCTCCCATATTTCCTAGATTTCCTCCACCCCTCCCCATTCATCTCAGTAGCTCAAACACACACTCCTTTTCATCTTTATTCTAAAAGTAAAACATAACCGGGGTCGGAATGGTAGAGTCCATACCTGAAGCACGGTGATTGTTTTAGTGAGAGACCCTTGTGAAGCCTGATCACAAAAGCATGTACTCATTTAGCCCTTCCCACTTGAGATTCATCACAAGAAATCTTTAATGTCTCAAGTGAGGAGGACTTTAATCAAGTGGTTTCACTTGAATTTAGGAAAAGAAGGAATGGCACAGCAGACGCCTTCAATACACCAGAGATCATTCATCATTGGTTTCCAACACACGTAATATGTAGAGCATGTACCACTATTGTTATAAGACAGTTTAAATTGTGGTAGATTTGTTGTATTCATATAATTTTATATGGATTCATTATTCCAGTTTTCTATGATTTATCCTGTTTTAATGACTATAAGTTACTAAGAACATTCACATTGTAGAGCAATCTATGGATGTTCCTTAGATGAGACTCCTCTTCACAGTGGCTGAACCAGTAGTTCTCGCATCTTTATACTCCGGACTATGGCTCCGCTCCTGCTCCTCTCTCTGACTCTTGATCACTGATCCCTGGTGTTGGGTGTCTGGTCATGTCATGTACACATTGTCAGAAGCAGCTCTGAGCATCCTCTGCTCTCCTTACCCAGATTCTCAATTTATAGGTTCCGTAAACCCCACAAAGTGTGGCTGCCCTTTTGCTCTGAAGATGTCTGCCTGTCAGCTGCTCCTGGAAATCACCACCTTTCTCAGAGAAACTTTTCCTTGTCTGCCCCGGCCTCGTGCCGAACCCCTTGCGGTAAGACTGGTATCAAACATAGCATATTTAATCATAGCTGGTTATCATCAAAATACAAACTGTTTATTTAAAAATAATATATGTACATTTATCACAAAATATGAGATTTAGACACTTAAAGGTTTTATACCTCTATTTTAATGTGGGAGAGTCACAAAAACAAGACACAGTAGATAACATGATGACTCCAGTAGATGCTCCTTATAACTTCGCCATGTTGTATTGGCTGTAGTTACTGGAGTGAAAACATCAAGCCAATGCAGTGTCTTATTCATTTCTTGTTATTCAATAGGACCTTGAATCTTGCCGCCTTCGCTTAGACCCAGAGATGGACCGGCACAGATATGAGAGGAAGATCAGCTTTGCTGGAATCCTGGATGAGAATGAAGATGCCAAGGACTCTCTACACAGCAGTAGCCATACTCTGAAATCTGACACAGGGTGTGAGGAGAAGAAAGGTAGGAAGATTGAAACACACCCTCAATAGTATAGTCTAAGAATTTGCTAATTTTGGGATCTCTGTTTTTACTCTATATTAATATTTCACATAGATATGAATTTGCAGCACATTATATCTAGTAATACCTTGTAGGCTCCATAAGTGCAGTCTATGTATATAGGTGACAAGCTTTTGAGAAGTCTGACCTCCCTTTATCAAGTCCAAACCTGCACACACCACAAAAGTAGAAAATCATTTTCAAAAATGATAGAAGAAAAAACCTACAATGCATAATCCAACAGAAAGTAGACACTCCAAGGGATTTCATGAGCAAATAAGTTTTGAGTATTGTGATCCAACCATGTGCACAAAAATATATTTTATAACTTTTTAACAATTCATTTGATTAATCGATTAGAGTCAGTTTACCTCACTGCGATACTATGAAATATTTTGTATGGTATTTTTATGTTGATGACATTTTTTACTAAAATATATTTCTTATTTCAACTCTACACTCAGAACATATCAATTGCCACTTTTTATATTTATCTGGTAACAAGGTAGATTATTTAGGAACTATGGATTTTGTCCAAAATCTGTGTTTATTAATCTGGGACTCAACATTTAATACACCGTGGGTCAGACTGCTTACAAAATCTCAGAATTTGTTCCTTGTGGCACTTTATGTCCATTTGGGGTGAGTGATGTCATTTATTTAAGTTTTTGGTCATGTGATGTTGTTCTCAAACTAGCCCCATTTTGGGCAATATATATTATTTTTAACGTGTATATCTCATTGCAATTTGGCTGAATGTGTAATCCTGAAAGCTCCATTGATGTCAAAGAAGAAATATTCTTTGAACTTACTTATACCCTTGCCAGACTCATTCTATTAGGAAGAGGGTGATTAAATACATAATTGAACAATTTCCCTTTTAGAAATCAGCTGTTTTTTGTGATGTATTATGGAGCCTTTCAAATTGATAAAGGCTTCTTTCTTCAACTGTCTAGTGTAGGCACCCATCCACAAATAGTTTGTTAGGACCTATATGTAGCCAGTATTATTTATTACCCAGGTGTTTTTAACATAGCATTTTGTCTTACTGGGCAAGTACATTTTGTCCTATAAGCTGCATCAAATGATTTGCAAACTTCATTAAGTCACAGGCTGTATCACTTGAGTAGTATTTTCAGTCATCCTCTGTGTATTCTCCTTCCCATTACATTTTATTTCAGTTCAATTCCTCTCCAATCCTCAAAGCCCACTCTCATATTTGCCTATTTTCCCTTTCTTCCCTCTATTTTTATTATTTTTTCTTTCTAAAATGTAATCCACATATTACAAAAATCAGAGGAAATCTAAAAATGTTGAACTTGGACTAAAAGTCTTTCTTCAACTTCCATTACGATGTAACAATAATTAGTCCATTCATGGTTTACTCTCTACTTGATGGGTTAAAAAGATGTTATAACATGCATATTACTCTGATTTTTATACTAAATTTTTTATACTAATTTAACCACCATCAATATGATAGGATGAGATCTATCGGGTATGGCTGTATCCTTTTAAACATTTCTTAAAGTATAACCAGAGAGTGGTGGAAAATACATAGAAAAGATGGATTGCACATCAGCTGACAGTCACATGTAATGTTTATACCAAAAATAATCTTCACCTTTAATTAAGCTCTATCCACTAGCAACAGCTAAATAGAAAAAAATCTACATAGTTTTGTTAATGACCATGAATTTAAGAAGCAAAATCTGAAATTAAATGTGAAGAAACAAAATTTAAAGTGTGTTACAGAAAAGAGTTGTTTTATATATATACAATTTCTATTGTCTATTAGTTTGTTTTAAGGTAAAGATTGGTATAAACAGCTATGTGATATACTGTGCCTTTGTGTTTTTTTGTTTTTTTTTTATAAAGGAGAACCAATTCAAATGCTATAACCCATGTAGGCCTACTCCTTGTCATTTAGAAATGCTCTGTGTTCTTATGTAATCCGTCAACATGAAAACAAAATATTACATGAATTAATTCCCCAAAAATACGTTTTAGTATGTCTAAGATAATCTTCATAAAGGTTATGTCCAGTTAGAGCCCCATACACTTGGCCAAAATCTTGATTATATTCCTAACATTTTGCATTACAGTGTGGTAAAAAAAAAAGGTTCTCAAGTGGTTTTGAATGGATAACAATTATTTAATATTAATTATATATAATACATGACTTTGTGTAGATCAGGAATGATCCAATAGAGCTAGGTTTTAATATAAATTATTAGTGATATCCTATGCTGTAGCTCACAACAAGCTGAAGTGCAGGAGCGGATAACATAATAATAAGAATAGGTTCCACAAGAGTTACTTGTTAATAGACAATTGTATTCTGGTCCCTCTCCTTAATCACATATTTTCTCTCCTACTTACTTTCCATCATCTTACATTATAGTCTGCTCAGAAAGCACCAACTCCATATGTCTTTTAGAAAGGACATTGATCTTGAGAGCCCTATCTTGTTAGCTTTCTTAAAAAATATTCTATATATTAATTCAAATAAAAATAAAATAATGAACAATAATGAAAAAAGCAAAAAAACAGAAAAGGGAAAATGTCCTATTTTGTTCTCTCAATGCAGTTCCCAGCAGGAAGATCAGGATAGGAGGTTCCCGTCTGCTCCAGATTAAAGGAACTCGCAGTTTCCGGGTGAAGAAAGGGGGCTCCCTGTCCAGCATTCGCCGGGCCGGCAGCCTAAAGAGCACCAAACTAACCCGTCAGGACTCAGGGTCCGAGAATGAGGATATCCAGCTGTCACAGAGCAGGGACACTGTTACTGATATAGGTAATCTGAGGAGAGGCTCAAAATAACAGCAGGGAGGGGTATTTCCAAATATTTCTAAAGGAAATGATAATTTATCAGAGACTTGTCTGAAGAAAGCCTATTTTCCCATTCCCACAATTTAATCTTTTACAGTTTAGGCCAGTGTTTCTCAGCTGTAGTTTTCAGGACACAATGCACAATTTAAAGATACCTTTATTAGCTCATTTGAGCCAGTCACTGGCTCAGTCATTGGGATTGACTCATCTGGGCTTAAACATCAAAAGAATGAACACCATCGGAAGCCGGGTGCTGTCCTGCAACAATAACCATTAGGAGTTGGTACCTTAACTTTTATTCCAGCACTATTTTTCTTAAATTGTAGCTTTTTTTTGGTTGTCTAGAGGATGAGGCCAAGTTATGCTGTATTAGACAAATGAGTATTTGGTGATAGAAATGGTAATGTATTCACATCTAGTAATCTGGATGGATTTCAACTGGCTGGCTAATTCAGGGCTGATTTAAAATAGTGGCATACAAATTAATTACTATAATACTTACAAAATACTTTTTCTACGTTTGCATGGTTACTGATAGTGGATCGATATTGTACTTCTCCAAACAAGTCTCTTTTGTCATTTTGGATACCCAAGCCTGTACTTACTTCAAACATACCACCCCAAGATGAGTATCAAGTGGAGTTACTGTATTACAGCATAACACACAACATTAGGGATGTTTCATTTCTGTCCAGAAGTTATTCTCCTATTTTTGCAGCAGAGATATTATCTATTTGTCCAAGATTGGTGCGTTTTGTTATGACAAATATAATATTAACGTGAAATGTCGACTATAGAGTGTCACAAGCCACTACAAGAGGCAGGGAATTTGTTCTCCACTTTTTTGTCCCATCCCCTTGAAAAAGGGGACACGTGCCAGTCAGTGTGCTTGTATTTGCCAGCCAAGCTCATAGCCAGGAGCGGGTGGGTTTAGGGATGTTGCTTTGGTGGCTCTGTGTTGTGAACCATCTGTGCATGGCTTGGGTGGTCTGGGTGCATTGATTTTTCATAGTGTTTTTGGCATGTATAACTTTATGTTTTTTTTATATTTGTCTATGAGAAGAAGGGGGGAGTCCGTGGAGCACTAGTGAGCCGAGTATTGAGCCGGAGGGAGGCAATATTGGCAACGAGGAGAGCTATCATCGTAACATGTCCTGGCTGCATGTGAGTAATACATTAACAGAACTGCTTAGGTTTGTAAAGGGGAGCATTACTTCACATAGAAATATTTGACAGCAAATAAGAACCAAAAGTCTCTTCTAGTTTGCCCAATTTCTTATGTACCTAAAAATCTTTGCTCAGAAGAGCCTAATGCAAGTCATTCTTGAACGTATTTATTGTGTCTCTATCCTAAGCACGTTTGGTAGAAGGCTGCTCAAATCTTTCAGTAAAGTAAGGTATTGTTTGGCACCTTAAGTGGACTTGGGGACCGCATATGCAGTTTGACAAGAAATCTGTGTTGATTGTCACTGGTTTAGACAATGCCGTTACTGAATGCCAACATTTTTACATATAACCCTGAGTTGATTAAAGAGATTTTAAATGTTTCTCTATTTTCAGGTTATGATCCTTTTGTGCAACCAACAGAGCTTTATCTGCACACATGTGGATTACTGCCACCCTCACTGCTACCTTCACCACAGCCGGTCATGCGCCCGGCTGGTCAGAGCCATCAAACTGTTGTATGGAGACACAGTGGACTCACTCAAAGAAGACAACCTGGCAAGCTCGGGTCTAAGAGGCAAAAAGGTGAAAGAGGTGGGTGTATTCCTACAGAGGCATATCTGCGGCTTGTGTCCAACTCAAGCATACAGTGTTTCTGTAAGTTCAGCCTTCATATACTTATATTGTCTTCATACAGTGCTCAGACAAGTCCTGCTTGAGAACACCGTCTCTGAAGAAGAGAGTTACAGAGGCAAACCTAGAGGGAAAGAAGGATAGTGGGATGCTAAAATACATCCGGCACCAGGTAAGGGTCTATGGGGCATTTCTAGCTTTCACATTGAGAGTGTGAAAGGAATATTATAATATACAAACAAATATGTAATACACAAAACGCTATGACAGGGGTAGGAAGCTTATTTAAACGAGGGCCACCAACCTTCAGGAAAAAATATTTTAGTTGCTACCAAACAGAATAAATTATCATGATCCCACACATAGAAATATTAAATAAATCTACTGGTCAACTCTGACATTGTTTATTCTTGGAGTTATAGACAGCTCCTAATGCAGTGCTGATTGGCCATTGAGCTTGATGTCATTCTGTCAATTTGTAAATGTTGGTGGCTGCACATATGTGGAAATGTACCCATGTTGTGGATAAAAACTTGCCAGGGGCCTTATAATCCAGTCAAAATAAATCTGGCTATATGCCTTATCAAATATTATAAAATATAAAAAAGGTCATCAGATATCACAGATGGACAGATCCCAGGCAAGAGAATGTGCTGACTAATTTAAGTAGCCTGTTCCTGTCTTCCGGGATGTAGAGACAGTAACACTGGTTGTCTGTTTGTGATCCTCAGGTGATGAGCTTGTCTCCAGCACCTCTGTCCTTGCTGATCAAAGCAGCCCCAATCCTAACCGAGGACATGTATGGAGACATCCAACCAGCGGCGTGGGAGCTCCTGCTGAGTGTGGACGAGCACATGGCAGGGGCTGCTGGTAGGTTCATTGTTTAGATTTGGGCACTTTATATCCCCATTCTTGTAGTAGAGATGTCTTAACATTGCAGATATATGTTTAATCAGCAGTTACATGCATTTTCTCCCTCTAACATCTTGCTTCTCTATTTGTTTTTTTTATTAAATAAAAAATTAGAACAATTGATGAAATACCATCATTCATGCATGCAATACAAAGAAATTAATTAACTTAGGAAGCTGGCCAGGTACATACTTAAGCATTCAGAAGGATAATGCTGGTTTACACACCATTTGTAAAGACTTCCAGATCTCTCAGATGTCTCCCCCCTGTGCACTTCCACTTCACTAACAGATTTCTCCACCAGGAGTTCATCGTTGTGAGGATAAAAACAAAGGGAATATACATTTTCTTGATTCTCCATTGACACTTCATCATAGGGATACATCTCAAAGTGCTCACAACCTCATTTACTGTTGCTTAAGCAATCAGTATAACCCATGACATCATCAATTTGAGACAATTGTAATATGTAAATGATCAGGATTTTTTAATATAAAATACATTTTCATATATATATATACAGTGGGGGAGGGAAGTATTTGACCCCCTGCTGATTTTGAATGTTTGTCTACTGACAAAGAAATGATCAGTCTATAATTTTAATGGTATGTGTATTTTACCAGTGAGAGAAAAAAAAATCAAGAAACACGCATGTCAAAAAATAAAGCACATGTACAGGCCCGTTTGAAGTTTGCCAATGAACATCTGAATGATTCAGAAGTGAACTGGGTGAAAGAGTTGTGGTCAGATAAGACCAATATCGAGCTCTTTGGCATCAACTCAACTCACTGTGTTTGGAGGAGGAGGAATGCTGCCTATAACCCCAAGAACATCATTCCCACCATCAAACATGGAGGCGGAAACATTATGCTTTGGGGTGTTTTTCTGCTAAGGGGACAGGACAACTGCACCACATCAAAGGGACGATGGACGGGGCCATGTACCGACAAATCTTGGGTGAGAACCTCCTTCCCTCAGCCAGGGCATTGAAAATGGTTCGTGGATGGGTATTCCAGCATGACAATGACCCAAAACACACAGCCAAGGCAACAAAGGAGTGGCTCAAGAAGAAGCACATTAAAGTCCTGGAGTGGCCTAGCCAGTCTCCAGACCTTAATCCCATAGAAAATCTGTGGAGGGAGCTGAAGGTTCGAGTTGCATCAGCCTTGGAACCTTAATGACTTGGAGAGGATCTGCAAAGAGGAGTGGGCAAAATCTCTCCTGAGATGTGAGCAAAACTGGTGGCCTACTACAAGAAACATCTGACCTCTGTGATTGCCAACAAGGGTTTTCCCACCAAGTACTAAGTCGAAGGGGTCAAAAAACGTATTTCCCACATTGACCTGCAAATCAATTTATAACTTTTTTTGACATGCATTTTTCTTGGTGGCACGTCCTTAGCGCGCAGCAGAATAGCGAACCGTCATCAGGGCGCTGAGAACAGCGCTCTGATGATGCTCTGCGCTCCAGTGCATCCCAGGCTTCTGGGTCTCTCACTCCTTTCCGTGTCCGTGACTGTATCTCTCATACTGCCCTCTTCTACTCCTCTCTGTGTAAGTCTCCTGTCTGTCTCTCTCACACAAACACACATACTGTATATACAGTGCCTTGAAAAAGTATTCACCCCCTTGGCATTTTTCATGTTTTGTTGCCTCACAACCTGGAATTAACATGGATTGCTTGAAGATTTGCATCATTTAATTTACAGAACATGCCCACAACTTTAAAAATGTTTTTTTTTGTTGTGAAGCAAACAACAAATAGGACAAAATAACAGAAAAAGTCAATGTGCATAACTATTCACCCCCCTAAAGTCAATACTTTGTAGAGCCACCTTTTGTGGCAATCACAGCACCAAGTCGCTTTGGATAAGTCTCTATGAGCTTGCCACATCTTACCCCTGGGATTTTTAGCCATTCCTCCTCGCAAAACTGCTCCAGCTCCTTCAAGTTGGATGGTTTGCGCTTGTGAACAGCAATCTTTAAGTCTGACCACAGATTTTCTATTGGATTGAGGTCTGGGCTGTGACTCGGCCATTCCAACACATTTACATGTTTCCCCTTAAACCACTCAAGTGTTGCTTTAGCAGTGTGTTTGGGGTCATTGTCCTGCTGGAAGGTGAACCTCCGTCCGAGCCTCAAATCACACACAGGGTGGTACAGGTTTTGCTCAAGAATATCCCTGTATTTAGCATCATCCATCTTTCCCTCAACCCTGACCAGTTTCCCAGATTCTGGCTGCCGAACAACATCCCCACAGCATGATGCTACCACCACCATGTTTCACTGTAGGGATGGTGTTTTTTGGGTGATGTGATGTGTTGGGTTTGCGCCAGACATAGCGTTTTCTTTGGTGGCCGAAAAGTTAAATTTTAGTCTCATCAGACTAGACCACCTTCCTCCATACATTTTGGGAGTCTCCCACATGCCTTTTCTCAAGCACAAAATGTGCCATTTTGTTTTTTGCTGAAAGTAATGGCTTTCTTCTGGCCACTCTGCCATAAAGCCCAACTCTATGGAGCGTACGGCTTATTGTCGTCCTATGTACATATACTCCAGTCTCTGCTGTGGATCTCTGCAGCTCCTCCAGGGTTACCTTAGGTCTCTGTGCTGCCTCTCTGATTAATGCCCTCCTTGCACGGTCCGTGAGTTTTGGTAATCGGCCGCCTCTTGGCAGGTTTGCTGTTGTGCCATGTTCTTTCCATTTGGTTATGATAGATTTGATGGTGCTCCTGGGGATCATCAAAGATTTGGATATTTTTTTATAACCTAACCCTGACTTCTCAACAACATTGTCCCTTACTTGTTTGGAGAGTTCCTTGGTCTTCATGGCAGTGTTTTGTTAGTGGTGCCTCTTGCTTAGGTGTTGCAGCCTCAGGGGCCTTTCAAAAAAGGTATGTTTATGTAATGATAGATTACTTGACACTTAGATTGCACACAGGTCGACATCATTTCACTAATTTTGTGACTAATTAGGTAACTGGTTGCACCAGAGCTTTTTATGGGCTTCATAACAAAGGGGGCGAATACATATGCACATGCCAATTTTCTGTTTTCTATTTCTAAAAAATAGTTTTATGTATATATTTTCCTTATTTCACTTCACCAACTTAGACTATTGTGTTCTGATCCATCACATAAAATTCACATTAACAAAACATTGAATGTAAGGCTGTAATGTAACAAAATAGGTAAAAAGTCAAGGGGGTGAATACTTTTGCAAGGCACTGTATAAGCACTCTACCTCTGCTGCTATCTTGCCCCTCTCTCTCTCTCAGTCTCTCGGTCACTGTCTGTTCAGCTAGCTGTCTCTCCTCCCTCCCTCTCTGTATAGCGAGGTAGAGTGCTTGTATATATACAGTATGTGTGTTTGTGTGAGAGAGACAGACAGGAGGCTTACACAGAGAGGAGTAGAAGAGGGCAATGTGAAAGATACAGTCACAGACACTGAGAGGAATGAGAGACCCAGAAGCCTGGGATGCACTGGAGCGCAGCGCATCATCAGAGCGCAGTTCTCGGTGCCCGGATGACGGCACGCTAGTCTGCTGTGAGCAAAGTTCAAGATGCCTTTTTTCTTTTTTTTTTCTGTCGCTCACTGTTAAAATACACCTACCATTAAAATTATAGACTGATCATCTCTTTGTCAGTGGACAAACATTCAAAATCAGCAGGGGATCAAATATCCCCCCCCCCCCCCCACTGTATATATATATATATATATATATATATATATATATATATATATACACATAAAAAGAGAGAGAAACATTTATTTAAATGGATTTTGTTCCCAAAATTGTTGCTTTTAGTTATATTTATAGAGCATGAATAACTAGCTATATATTGTATTAGACATTTTTTTTCTAAAGTGAACCATTCCTGAGAAACCCCTTTTTTCTACCATACAATCATGCAAATGATTGCTCTCCAAGTAATAATTAGCTGCTTTGATGTGCTAATTAGGATAATAGTCTGTTTATCCCTCTCTGTGGTAGCAAAACAATGCCCCATCTAAGGTTATCATGAAATTAGAACCCTAAATGACTAAAGAGGGACCTTTTGTTTTAGGAGTGACCTGGGATGGAGCCTAAATTATTATTAAAACACTAGTAACTTGCCCGTCAAAAATGATGGGATAATATTTGATGTGTCTCCCCCCCCCCCCCCCATGCCTCTTCCCCCCTCTCCCTCCCCTGTGTCTCTTACCCCCCGTGTCTCTTCCCCCCTCTCCCTCCCCTGTGTCTCTTCCTTCCCCTATCCCTCTCCTGTGTCTCTCTCCCCCTCTCCCCCTCTCATGTGTCTCTTCCCTCCCCCTCTCCCTCCCATGTCTCTTCCCCACCACCTCCCTCCCTTGTGTCTCTCTTCCCCCTCCTCGCCCTCGTCTCCTTTCCACCCTCCTCTGTGTCTAGTACCTGGATGCATCCCTGCCAGCAGCACCGCACTCACCTCCTGCGCGGCTTGATCCAGAAAGTAGTTCTGGCTGGAGGAAGGAGGCGCAGAGGAGAAGACGGAGTGCTGCGATGCTGGCAGGGTTGTATCCAGGTACGTACTTGAGCTATAAGCAGGAACCAGGTAGTGCAGGGTGTTGCGAGCCCGGGGGGCCTTGTGATGAGTGCCTCAGGAGCTCATCGCGAGCCCTGCAATGAGCGATCATTGCAGCCCTAGTCAGGTGTTGGTAACAATCATTGCAGGCTAAGTCTCGTGTGCTACAACAGCCTGCCTCACTTCGCAATGGCTGCAAGTGCATTACCAACATCGCAAACATTACGAACATCGCAAAGATCCACAACTGTATATGTGATTACACTTTTAGAACATAAATGAATATGTGACACCTAATTAACGTAAAAATAAACACAGAAATAATTACCATAACGCCTTCAGACACATGAACAGTCACTGGAGCTGATAATGGTCGTCTCCGATTCCTCTGTTGCCGTGGTTACCTCAGCATGGATGAAAAGGAAAACAGGAAGTGATGAAATCATAAAGTGCCCTACACTGTCCACACAAGAGCAATAGTACCTGCAAAAAAGCAATAGCTCCCAAGTCAGTCAGAAAATAACGTTTAAACCTTCCCTACGAAAAATACCAGAAAATATTTTAAGGAATAATCATGGCAAACATGTTATGGAGAGAAGGCAGAGAAGTGTTCTGTTACCATGGCAACTGTTCGGCCAACCCAACAATCACATATATAGTTGTGAGCAGGCGGGTTGTTGCTAATGCTGCGGGCTGACATAGCCAGCAACTGCGGACCTTGCAAAATTTACGGACTTACGACAAACAAACACGAGACGCGGGACTTAGAAAAAAAAACATTACGACCTCGCAAAAATATGACCTTACCGCCCAAACCCGCGCACATGAAAACATTAAAAACACAATAAATACACACAACAAATACATAAAAAGCTTACATACAGCAAGGGGAGGCACCCAGGACCTCGAAAACTGAGGTTACACCTCAATTTAACTCGAAATAAAAGAGTTTAGACACCCGAAAATCCCCTAAGCAAGAGAAAAAATGGCTGCCGAAAGAAACGAAAACGAGGCTATAGGACTCTAAAGACGCGAAACACCACCAAACACCTATGGATTTTCCGAAAAAGACGTACGAGATCCGTAAACAAGGACGTAGCCCGTGCGACCCTAAAAACATTAGAAACACAATAAATACACACAATAAACACATACAAACATTACCCACAGCAAGAAGAGGCACACAGTACCTCTCTAAGTAAAGGTTGTGACCAAGTGCCCTTCGCCACTTTGTCTTGGAGAGGACTTATTGCCAGCCTCCTGCCCTGCGACTATGGCCCTGGGACATATTGCCCTTTAAAAACAGTATTCGGCCATGTCACTCATTCTGGCCCTTTAAATACAGTGGGGTCATTCGGTACTTGCCCTGTGTGAGCGATGATACCCCAGATAGCTATGCCATGGAGCCCATTCATATAATGAAAGACTATGGGAAAGACTTTAGTTACATGGCAATTGAACTGTGTGAAGAGGATCTGCGCTCAGATTCCAGCTATCTGGGGATATGTGAAATATCTGTGTGTTATGTGTAAAAGGTGACTTTATGTATTTTAAAGTGGTTTATGTCTTTTTGCAACCATGTGCTCAATGGAGTCTGCCTCTATCCCTGGATAATTGGATGACTTTCCCCATTGTCTCCAGTACAGAGGCCTCTGTTTGAGCCAGGGCCCAAAAGATACTTTTACTAACGTTTGAACCCCTGGTCTGATTCATGCCATTTTTTAATATGTTGTTCCACAATTTATGTTGCTCATAAAAATGTAAGTTTTATTTATGTACTATGTAAAATCATAAAGTTATAAAAATGTATAAAAATGTGTAAGTTTTAGCTGGGAGATAATTGAGTAGATACAGTAAGAAACTCAATTATCTCCCATGCAGAGGGGAGGGACACTGTGGGCGTTACTACTGTGTTATTGATTGTTCTATACCTCCCCCCTGGGTGTGTTCTGTTTGTACCTGACTGTAATAAAAACCAGGAGGCTCGCAATGAGCGTCGAAGGATCTTGGAACACCAACAAAATTAATGTCGCACACAAACAACATTACCTGCCTTACAATCTTATTGCCTTCATTTTTTGACAGGCAAGTCGCTAGTGATAGATAACCTTCTGTACTGAAAGAGCTTGTGAAATAATACAAACCGTATAAGTAATGTACATAAGTGTTTTATGTGAAAGATAGAAATAATATAAAATAAATTAAACTCCAGATATCATCCACCAAATACGTAACTCCCAACCGTCGCTATTCTGAAGGACTATGCCTATTTTTTATATTTTTTATTGTACTTCTACAAAGTAGTACATTTTACTATTCTTTCAAAAAGGGAAAGGTTGGATTTCAGAGGGGAAGGGGATTTTTTCTTAAAAAAGCAGGACTGAGCCTTTTTTTAGAAAGTATGAGAGAAATACAAATAAAATTACTGATATTAAGTATATATTACTCTAGTCAATTCCTTGTAGCTATTGTAAAATGAATAGTCTAGGAGCCACATTCAATTGAGGGTTCGGGAGATCTGGTAGCCCGTAAGTGAGGTTGCAAGCTAACTTGCTATTCAATTTGCGTCTTTTTGCGGGCTCCAGAAGCCTTTGAACTTTCACTTTCGCAATGCTAAAATCGCAAATCAATATTCAATTGCTCAATTTCCCCAAGCCCACAAATCTTTTCATACTCGTAAATGGCAAACGAAGGAGAAAATCCTACGGGTGCTAGAGAGGACCCGCAAGGGGGTTAAACACCTATCCGTAGCACTGCAAATACAAATACGAAATCAATACTGCACTGTAAATAACGGGGAAAACGATGACAGACATTAGAATTAATTGCACAACAGTCTCAAGCTCACAAATTGGCAGGAAATAAAATTAATTTTTAGGAGTCATTTCGGGGTTAAATTGATCTTGGATATCATATCAGCTGCGGGCTTCGAATTGAATGTGGCTCTAGTTCATTACTCATTTGTTCCACTAATTATTTGCTCCATAAGTACTAAGGGTATACACAATATGATAAACCATTAAAAAAATCAATTCATCTTTGTCAGTCAGCTACCTAAAATGCCTAGAGAAAGAAATAGGTATATAAATAAATATAAAAATATGTATACCGTTTTTACGCAAATCTAGTGCGCCATCAAATCTAATGCGCACTCCAAATTTGGGACCCATGAATCAAAAAAATGTTTTTGCTGGCGAATGTAATGCGCATTTGTAATTTGTACAAGAAGTACCGAACAGTGTGCCACTTTGCTGGGGCCCTCTGGGTGCCAGGCTCTGCGTGCCACTTTGCTGGGGCTCTCTGGGTGCCAGGTTCTACGTGCCAGTGTGCGTGGGGCTCTCTGTTTGCTGGGCTCTGCGTGACAAGGTGCGGGGGCCTCTCTGTGTGCTGGGCTCTGCGTGACAAGGTGCGGGGGGCTCTCTGTGTGCTGGGCTCGGAGTGACAAGGTGCGGGGGCCTCTCTGTGTGCTGGGCTCTGAGTGACAAGGTGCGGGGTCCTCTCTGTGTGCTGGGCTCTGAGTGACAAGGTGCGGGGGCCTCTCTGTGTGCTGGGCTCTGAGTGACAAGGTGCGGGGGCCTCTCTGTGTGCTGGGCTCTGAGTGACAAGGTGCGGGGGCCTCTCTGTGTGCTGGGCTCTGAGTGACAAGGTGCAGGGGCCTCTCTGTGTGCTGGGCTCTGAGTGACAAGGTGCAGGGGGCTCTCTGTGTGTTAGGCTACGTGACAAGTTGCGGGGGCCTCTCTGTGTGCTGGGCTCTGCGTGACAGTGTGCAGGAGTGCACAGCATTCTTAATGCCAGTCTTCGAGGAGCCACTTGCTCCGCCGGTGATGACGAGGCCCCCCGCCTCCATCTGTCCATCTGAGAGCCTCAGTCACCCACTCTAGAGAGCCGGGAAGCGAGAGATGGTGGTGTTGCCGTGTAAACTGGTATGTCCTGATCTGTTCTTTCCTTTATGCTAATACCTGTAATGCAATGTTAGCCATGGCGTACTAGATTCAATGTTTTAACAAAAAAAGAGGTTAAAACATTGAATCTAGTGCGCCATTGATTCTAATGTGCACTCCAAATTTGGGACCAGATTTTTCACAAAAAAGGTGCGCATTAGATTCGTATAAATATGGTATATAAGGTACATGTATGTACCTTATAGCCACATTAAATTAGAATCCTCTAAGTCCAACGTAAAGAACGTAGTGGCTGCGTGCTTAAAATTTGGCCGAGTTGCGTTGCTATTAAATTGAAAGGGGCTGCGAGCTACTGTTTTTAGACGAAAATCATAGACTGTTCATAGAACGATGGATTTGCGGCCGTGTGGACGATCAATTAGTGTAGACCGTAGTTACAGTTTTAGACGGAGCCAATGGAACAAGAGATCGTCAGCGAAACGTCACTGAAAACGGGAAGGTTAGTTTTCAAAGTCCTACGGGCTTCAATTACAGTTTGCGATTGTACCCACATTCAAGATGCAATGCAATATTGATAAAGCCATAAATATGATATTCTATTAAATGCGAGTTACAGTTTATATCTTAACACATTGATTGGGGGTATCGATATAACACGGAATATAAACATAAAATAAAGTATTTTTCGGGGGCGATTGTGCTATTAATTCTAAAACGTAACATCACTTTCACTTTTAATAAATGTACAGTAGAGTGTTTTTATTTGCATTACAAATGCCATGAATTGGACTTTACCCCCCTTACAGGTGCTCTCGAGCAAACGTTGGGCTTTGAGCTCCATTTGCGTGTTCCAGGCTTGCTCGCATGTGACTTTTTAGCAATTTAATAGCTATATTGAACAAGTAGCGGTTACGGCTTGACAGATCCAAGGATTTCATAATATTTCATAAACATTTGCTTTAATGATTCATCTTGTAATGTTTTTTCCTCCAGTTATTTTGGTTGAGTCCTTTTATATGACATATTTTGTCCACTGAATTATCCAAGTTAAAAAACAATATTGATGCATGACTCATTTCAAACGTATATGGCAAGTAACATTATTACTATTAAGGCTCTACAGAAAGCCCTGCTGTATCTTTTCTACTGAAAAATGAAGTCATCTTACTGCCCTGATGCTGTTTTAGACATCCAACTGTCTTTCATATGTCTTTAATAAAAAATAATTGAAAATAAGAAATTGTCAATGTTAAATAGCCATTTTCAGTTTATTGAGTTACACCTAGAATCCTAGGGTTTAGTTGTCTTAAGTTCCAGACTATTTCCAATATGGGTTCTCCTGGATTATTTTAGGAAGCTATCCAGATGTAAAATTTGACTTCTTACCAGATGCATAAGAGTCTTCTGTGTCAAACGCACTAGAAAAATAGACACACAGAGTTGTCAGGAGATTCATGGCCTCCATCTTGTCATTGTTTCTGCAGCTGCTATGTTCCTACTCTGTGCAGTAAAAGTGCCAGATGCTGTTTCCGACATGCTGACCTCTGAGTTCCAGCATCCAGAGACGGTACAAAGGCTCAATGCCATCCTGAAGTTCCACACACTCTGGAGATTCAGATATCAGGTCTGGCCTCGGATGGAGGAAGGTGCCCAGCAAATCTACAAGGTGGGAACCAATATAATATAGTATGACTTCCTGAGGCTACTTAGCAATGGATCCCTAACAGCTCTCATCTCTGTGGTAGATCCCTCCACCGAGTATTAACTTCACCCTGCCCTCTCCTATCCTGGGCATGCCTTCTGTGCCAATGTTTGATCCTCCGTGGGTGCCACAGAGCAGTGGAAGTGTACAAGATCCAATCAACGAGGACCAATCTGTGAGTAGAAGTGTCTGACATCTCCTAAAAAAGAGGATTTCTTTTTTACCCCTAATATAAGCCTGAATTTGGCAAATATAGCACTCAAAATACAGACCTTTTGTACACATTGATTGCAGTAATACTTTCCGATACTCCTGTTGCAATTGTAAGAAAAAAGAGGAACCTATTTAAATCCACAAATATACCTTTCCCCTTTGATTTTGATGGCAGACATGACCCATCAGGCCCATCCACCAATTCTCCTATCTTCCTAAAAAGCTTAGGCCTAACTAATCTGCAGAAAAAATTATGCATAACCCAGGCACATTATTGATATTCTTAATTTTACTGACCTGCCACTTCTTCTGGAAGACTAATCCACTCTTCTATGAGACTTTCTGTAACATAGTAAGTCTGCCCTTCAGTTTTGTGGAGCATTTTGATCTCTAACATTAGTAATCTCAAAGCTCTTGAGATGAGATCTGAAGTTCCTCTTTAATCCCTTCCACCAATCATGTGCCCCCAGAAATCCTTCTCTGCTCGGGCTGTGTCCCGATCCCACCAGCGTGCTGAACACATTCTCAAAAACCTTCAACAGGAAGAGGAGAAGAAACGTTTGGGCAGAGAGGCCAGTTTGATCACCGCCATCCCCGTCACGCAGGAGGCCTGCTATGAGCCAACCTGCTCCCCAAACTCTGAGCAGGAAGAGGAAGGTGTGCTGTGGGATAAGTTGGATGTTGCATTGATGGAAGCATGAAAGATAAAACTATTTCTGCACATGACGATAAAAGCTTGAATGCATGATTTAATTGGGTTCCAATAAGGAAACTTATTGGCTTTTGTTTGATGAAGGAAGACCTGTCACCAAAAACAAGATAACTTATTTTAAAAAGCATGAATAGACAATGTATCATGCAATGTACCCTCTCCCAATAACTCTCCATACTACAAATGTTTAGCAAGAGAATTAAGATGGTCATACTTGAAAACTTTCCAAAAACACCATCTACCCCTAAATATGGCACATTTGTGCACCAGAAAACACATTACAATAGAGTCCATGTAATTTTTCATTGTCTATGATTAGTGTTACTCAGTTCCGTAAATATTACTTACTAGCGAATTGCCCGTCAAAAAATGACGGCAATGAAATTGTAAGGTAGCTAATGCTGTTTAGTGTGTAATAATGAAATATATAATACATTAATAAATGAATATACTTTACCTATTTTAAAGCATTGTGTGGAAGAGCTGTGAATGTGTTTTGATGTTGCTGCAGCATTAGTGGTGTGGATCTGCTGTGTAAGCGTGCTGAATGTGTGTAGTGTAACACTGTGCGTGCGCGAGCCCAAACCGTTAGCGTAGTCGTGTACTTCCGCATTGGCGCGAAATGGCGAGTAATGTGTGTTATACGTTTGTATCGGAATATCCGTAGTTGTTTTGTGGTGTTTTGCGAGTTTCTTGTGTTGTTTTGCGAGTTTAGAGTGCTGTAGCCTCGTTTTCGTTTTGTTCGGCGGCCATTTTTTCTCTCGCTTCGTTTTTTTTTTAGTGTTTAAACTGTTTTATTTGAAGTAAAATCGAGGTGTAAGTTGTATTTTTGAGGTGCTGGGTGCTCCCTCTTGGTGTAGGTAAGTTTTTTATGTATGTGGTGTGTGTATGTATTGTGTTTGACATTTTCTAATGTTCGCGAGTTGCGTCCGAGTGTTGCGAGTCCGTAATGTGTGTGAACGTGTGTCGTATGTTGTTTGCGAGTGTCGTAATGTGTGTGTCGTACTGTTTGGGTTGCGACGTGAAGTTTGCGAGGGTCGCAGTTGCTGGCAAGGAGCGCCTTCGGCGCTCCATGCCAGCAACTGCGGCCCTCGCTTTGCGAGGTCCTCAGGTGCTGGCATGGAGCGCCTACGGCGCTCCATGCCAGCAACTGAGGCCCTCGCTTCGCGAGGGTCCTCAGTTGCTGGCATGGAGCGCCTTCGGCGCTCCATGCCAGCAACTGAGACCCTCGGGCAGTGCCCTCGCTTCGCGAGGGCCTCGGCTCGCTGCGCGAGCCGCGGCCCTCGCTACGCGAGGGCCGCGGCTCGCTACGCGAGTCGCGGCCCTCGCTTCGCGAGGGCCGCGACTCGCGTAGCGAGCCCGCGGCCCTCGCTTCGCGAGGGCCGCGGGCTCGCTACGCGAGCCCGCAGCGTTAGCAACAACTCGTACGCTCACAACTATATATGTGATAGTCTGATACAGTAAGCTGAGCACAAAATCCAATGTACCTACCTAGCAATAAATATAAGCTTATAGCTAGTGGAAGTCTTATAAACTTGTAGATGGCCAGAACTCCATATATTTGGATATTTCTACTTTTTTCAATTTCTAAGAGGATGCTGCTCTTTGTCCATACCGGTCCCTTAAAATATGAAGCCTCAGTCTCTATTTAAGCTTCTATTCTTAGTTAATAAGACTAGTACTCTCATTTGTGTCATTGGCTCATATTAATTACAAGCATTTTTAGTATCTACACTACTCTATCATGCTACAGATATCAGATACCGTTTTTAAGGGTTTAGTGGTGTATTTGAAACGTTCTTAATAATTGTCATTATTGTCCATTAAGTAACTAATTTGTTGTTTAGATGCCCGATACTAGAAATGGTTTGTACTACACATAATCTTTATATAGCTTGTTTTAGGGTGACAGGTCCACTTTAACTAGACTGGCCTTGTTTGTTATCAACCCTGTTGGTTTTTCTGGAACTTATTTTGCATGAAGCAGACATGTAGATGAGCAGGTTTCATCATATTCATTGTGTTTGTCAGTAGAAGAAGCCACCAATCTGAATTCCCGCCGCCTTTCCGTGAGTCCGTCCTGTACCTCCAGCACATCACACAGGAATTACTCCTTCCGTAGAGGGTCTGTTTGGTCGATACGCTCAGCTGTGAGTGCAGAGGGTGAGTGTTCTGCATCAACATCCTTCATTGTGAATTTCTGGTGCCACCTAGTGGCATATACAAACCACAAACCTTCCAGTACCTGATAAAAAAGATGTTATTTCAAAATGATCAAAAAATCATATAAACGATAAACAAAATATAAATCTTGCATATTTGGTTCAAATGTCCTGAACATTTGAGGAGCCCTTTCATGATGCCTGGGAGCACTTGGGTTCCACACAGGTCACGTTCCTATAGAGTTGACTATGAGCGTTGGACTTTTCTATGTATTCCATTTTATTTGACCAATATCTCTATACTAAACCTGAACTTCACCAATGTTTTATAACAGATGAAGAACATGCAACAGAGCACACAGCAAACCACCATGTTTCACAGCCACCACAGCCAGTGTTCCCAGCATGCATCTGTGCTGCTGTGCTACCTATTGTACACTTGATGGAGGATGGTGATGTTCGTGAAGATGGAGTAGCAGGTACATATAATCATGGTGTCTCTTTTAGTGATTGTGTAGTTGCCTCCCATTTAATATCAGTCTCTTTTTGATTTGGTCACACAGTTAGTGCGGTGGCTCAGCAGGTCCTCTGGAATTGTCTGATTGAGGATCCATCCACTGTCCTCCGACACTTCTTAGAAAAACTAACCATCAGTAACCGACAGGTATCATACTTTCACCCCATTACTGTAGTTAATTTAGGATTTGTTCGAGCTCCACATGGTCAATGTTATTTCTGTTTCAGGATGAACTGATATATATGCTGAGAAAACTGCTTCTGAACATTGGAGACTTCCCTGCTCAGACCTCACACATCCTGTTCAATTATTTGGTGGGTATAAACCTGACTGTAGAATAGTTGCTTCCATACAAAACCCCAGTAGAAACATTCCAGCGATATGACGTATATCTTATCCTCTGTGAGAGATTGCAATAAAGTATTTGCATTGAGCCGTCATGTAGGAATTACTTTATTTTCGACTTGTCATTACATACTCTTTTCCTTTAGGTTGGCCTTATTATGTACTTTGTCCGCACCCCGTGTGAATGGGGTATGGATGCCATCTCAGCCACTCTGACATTCCTCTGGGAAGTGGTTGGGTATGTAGAGGGCCTTTTCTTCAAGGATCTCAAGCAGACCATGAAGAAAGAGCAGTGTGAGGTCAAGCTTCTGGTCACTGCATCCATGCCAGGTGAGTTAACATAAATTTGTATCAGTATCAGTATCCCTTTGACTTAAGGTCAATAATTGTAAAAAAAAAAAAAACTTTATTACTTGTAGGCACAAAGACTCTAGTGGTGCATGGACAAAATGAGTGTGATATCCCAACCCAACTACCGGTACATGAAGACACACAATTTGAGGCTCTTCTGAAGGTAAGAGATAAAACCAGAGGAATGATGCATATAGAAAATGACCACAATGTAGTGTTAATCAGAAATATAAAGGGTTTACGGGTATACAGGTTGATGGATATTTGAATTGTTGGTGCATGGGTGGATATATTGATAAATATAATTGAAAGTATTCATCTGAAGATGATATACACATAAATGGATGAAGAGATGTAAGCATGTAGTGGGATGGGTCTATGAATATGTGATTGGAGTGAGGTATGCAAGGATGAAATACTGTTAGTTGGGTGGAACGATGGATGGTTGCATGTGTCAGGGGATGAGCATATGGATAGATGGACAATAAATGGATGGATGAAACAATGGATGCAGAGATAAATGGGTATAGGAATCAATATGCAGTACATGATTGGATCGATGGATACAGAAATGAATAGGTAAATGAACTGGTGTGTGGATATCTAAAATAGCATAATTATGGTTGAAAGGATGAGTATATGGATAGTTGGATGATTACAGGGATATAAAGATATGTAGATGATGGATAGGTGAATGGATGGATGGAGAGTCTGAAATATAGATGAATGGATGGATAGATCTATAATAATTGTTTATGTGGTAAAAATAATAGAATTAAGATGCTTCTCACACTTCTTAGGAATGTCTGGAGTTTTTCAACATCGCTGATGCACAGTCTGCAAATTATTTTCTGATGGATAAACGCTGGAACCTGATCCATTACAACAAGGTGAGATGAAGCTTTAGCAGCACAATATAGAAGAACTTTCTGAAGGACCAGTAATTCCTGAACTCAACAAGGCAACTCTCAACAACACAACATATGGATATTATGTGAAAAATTAAGACTTTAATAGGATATATTAAAGCAAGAGAAAGAATGCTGCTAGTGTAATAATAAAATATATGCTAATCCTCTAATGTACTAATCCCACTGATAATTGAGTCAATAATATGTAACCATATGTACAATCCTCATGTGCACAATTAAACTGTTAATCATAGGCTTGCATAGAAGCTGTATAGCAAAATTAAAAATACTAGTAAAAACCAAAAATAGAGTAAGAGCAAAAAGATTGTATTAATCCAAAGTTACAGAGTTAACAGGTATAAATAGCAATGGGCATAAAGAGCATCCAGTATCATGAATGCAGTGAATACTTGCAGTTCAGATGCTAATCCATTTGGATATGTGCAGGTGCTGGAACCCATACAAAACCTTGTTCTCCGTAGATACTCAATATAGATTCAAGCTTCTCTGCTCAGAAACAGATTAAAGTTGCCAATGGGCCATTTCGTTCACAAACTGAATTTTTTCTAGAGGCTAAAGTTATGGCTCATCGCATATATTGTATAGGTACACTAGTGGCGTTTTTTCTCAGATTTTATTTTTTATATTCAAATAGGGGTTAAGCGCTAAGGATATCTAAATTAAGTCTATCATTGTTACTTATTATGGATAGTATGTGAGCTTAGGAGGTGGGTCTACAGGAGCAAATTAACTGAAATAATGAAGAACTTTGAGCTTCTTCTTTTTTTGTCCTTATAGACCTTTGTTCGTGATATTTATCCTTTCCGGAGATCAGTTTCTCCACAGCTGAACCTGGTTCATATGCCTCCTGAAAAAGGACAGGAGCTGATTCAGAAACAGGTGGGTATACTGGGGGTGTTTCTTGGCATAAATCATTTTTGATGATGGACATACAAGGCAAAATATTTGCAGGTCCAGTTGACCATTGTATGTACAACACATTGTATGGGATCTCTTGTTCGGATAGACTGTTTACCGATAGTTTTTGTGCAACTAGGTGTTCACCCGGAAATTGGAAGAAGTTGGGCGAGTACTGTTCCTAATCTCACTGACACAGAAGATTCCCCCTGCCCATAAGCAATCTCATGTGTCCATGCTTCAAGAAGATCTCCTGCGCCTTCCCTCATTTCCTCGCAGTGCCATTGATGCCGAATTCTCTCTGTTTAATGATCCTCAAGGTACTAGTTCTACAAGGCTTATACCAGGTGCACTGCCATTGGACATATAGATAGACTGCATCAATATAGGTGATATTGTGGTAAATCATGTTTATATATAGTTTGATGGGTTTGTACTGACTCTACAGCTGGATAATCCAGGAAGGATTTAATTCTTATTCAGTTGAGCCTTAAAGGACTAGTAGTCCCATATTTACAATATGAGCTTTGAAAAACTAAAATTAATAATGTGTAAAAAATAGAACAAATAATGTGTAATGTAGAAAAAATATCATGGTTCCATTTGCGCTATCAGTGCCTTTTAATGTGAACCATAATACATCCTTTTGACTGTATCCTTTCAATCTGCCCATTGTTATTATCTGAGTATTTAAATGATATAATGGTTAATGGACACCCCTCTCTCCTGCTCTTCCTTAGCTGGGAAGGAACTCTTTGGCCTGGACACTCTTCACAAGAGTCTGTGGATTAAGCTCCTGGAGGAGATGTTTTTGGGGATGCCCAGTGAGTTCCCTTGGGGTGATGAGATCATGCTTTTCCTCAACGTGTTTAATGGGGCACTGATCCTACACCCAGAGGACAGCGCCCTCCTGAGACAGTATGCTGCAACTGTCATTAACACTGCAATACACTTCAACCATCTCTTCTCGCTCAGTGGCTACCAATGGATCCTTCCCACCATGCTGCAGGCAAGTCTGCTCACCATGAAGGATACTAGTGAGTCCATGACCCATGCTACATGGAAACATTTAACTCAAATATAGAGTAAATCTAGAGATTAAGGAATCCAGTGAGCCTCATTTGCATGTCACTACCCAGAATCCTTATCTGCAGTTGAAGCACTGACTAACTCAGTTGCAGTCTGTGATAGTATTGATGAGACACTAGAGTCTGATCTTTTTGCTCCTTTCCTCAGGTCTATGCTGACTATGAAAGTAACCCACAGCTCCGCCAAGCCATTGAGTTTGCCTGTCGGCAGTTCTATATTCTACATCGAAAACCCTTTGTGCTGCAGTTGTTTGCCAGTGTGGCTCCTCTGCTGGACCTACCTGTAAGTACTATCATTCTGTCTGTCTGTCGTTGATGTATCTGTCTATGTCTGTCTGTCTATCAGATAATTTCTGCATAATTGAGACTTGCTATAGCTGTTGAGTTGCTTTATCCATTATTTCCAAAGTTATGTTTCGTGAAAGGAGCACTGCACAATAAAAAAAAAAAAAACATAAAAGCTATATATACAGTGTCTTTCAAAAGTATTCACCCCCTTGACTTTTTACCTATTTTGTTACATTACTGCCTTAAGTTCGATGTTTTGTTAATCTGAATTTTATGTGATGGATCAGAACACAATAGTCTAAGTTGGTGAAGTGAAATTAGAAAAATATATACATAAAACTATTTTTTGGGAAATAGAAAACAGAAATTTGGCATGTGCGTATGTATTCACCCCCTTTGTTATGAAGCCCATGGTGCAACCAATTACCTTCAGAAGTCACATAATTAGTGAAATGATGTCCACCTGTGTGCAATCTAAGTGTCACATGATCTGTCATTACATATACACACCGTTTTTGAAAGGCCCCAGAGGCTGCAACAAGTAAGCAAGAGGCACCACTAACCAAACACTGCCATGAGGACCAAGTAACTCTCCAAACAATGTTGTTGAGAAGTACAAGTCAGGGTTAGGTTATAAAAAAATATCCAAATATCCCCAAGAGCACTATCAAATCTATCATAACCAAATGGAAAGAACATGGCACAACAGCAAACCTGCCAAGAGACGGGCGCCCACCAAAACTCACAGACTGGGCAAAGAGGGCATTAATCAGTGAGGCAACACATAGACCTAAGGTAATCCTGGAGGAGCTTCAGAGTTCCACAGCAGAGACTGGAGTATCTGTACATAGGACGACAATAACCCGTACTCTCCATAGAGTTGGGCTTTATGGCAGAGTGGCCAGAAGAAAGCCATTACTTTCAGAAAAAAACAAAATGGCACCTTTTGAGTTTGCAAAAAGGCATGTGGGAGACTCTTAAAATGTATGGAGGAAGGTGCTCTGGTCTAATGAGACTAAAATTTTACTTTTTGGCCATCAAAGAAAACGATATGTCTGGCGCAAACCCAACATATCACATCACCCAAAGAGCACCATCCCCACAATGAAACATGGTGGTGGCAGCATCATGCTGTGGGATGTTTTCAGCAGCCGGGACTGGGAAACTGGTTAGAGTTGAGGGAAAGATGGATGGTGCTAAATACAGGGATATTCTTGAGCAAAACCTGTACCACTGTGTGCGTGATTTGAGGCTAGGACGGAGGTTCACCTTCCAGCAGGACAATGACCCCAAACACACTGCTAAAGCAACACTTGGGGGGTTTAAGGGGAAACATGTAAATGTGTTGGAATGGCCTAGTCACAGCCCAGACCTCAATCTAATAGGAAATCTGTGGTGAGACTTAAAGATTGCTGTTCACAAGAACAAACCATCCAACTTGAAGGAGCTGGAGCAGTTTTGCAAGGAGGAATGGGCAAAAATCCCAGTGGTAAGATGTGGCAAGCTCATAGAGACTTATCCAAAGCGACTTGGAGCTGTGATTGCCGCAAAAGGTGGCTCTACAAAGTATTGACTTTAGGGGGTGAATAGTTATGCACATTGACATTTTCTGTTATTTTGTCCTATTTGTTGTTTGTTTCACAATAAAAAATAAAATAAAATCTTCAAAGTTGTGGCATGTTCTGTAAATTAAATGATACAAATCCTCAAACAATCCAAGTTAATTCCAGGTTGTGAGGCAACAAAACATGAAAAATGCCAAGGGGGTTGAATACTTTTGCAAGGCACTGTATATATATATATATATATATATATATATATATATATATATATATATATATATATATATATACATATATGAAACCTTTACGTCTAAGAGCATAATTAGATAGGGGAAAAAGTCATACAACTTATTTTTATTTAGAAAAAAACAAACATTTGTGTTTCTCCTTAGGATGGGGCGTCCAGTGGCTCCACTAGTAAGGGGGTATCTGCCCAGTGCCTGTTTGACCTGTTACAGTCCTTGGAAGGTGATACAGCCGATAATCTGGATATTCTGGAGCTGGTGAAAGCCGAGCGGCCACTGAAATCATTAGGTAAATACATGTTCAAAGAAATATTGCATCAAAGTACAAATTAAGCATTCTCCAGAAAAAAAGAGAAGAGGAGCTCATGTAAGGTGGGAGAGGGCTCATCCCACAACCGCAGGTAAAACCTAGACATACATATACTAGGAAACTTCCCGTCAAAAATGACGGTAGTAAAATTGTAAGCCTGGCAATGCTGTTTGCCACACAATGCAAGGCTAAGGGCACTCTGAGCACATTTAGTGCTCATTGCGAGCCTTTCTGAAGCCCCCCCCTCGGTTGTTTAGGGCCTCACCATGAGTGTTACTACCTTGAGTTAAGTGTTACTGGTTTTGGTAAAGTGTTACTGGGTTTGTGTGCATGTTACTGGTTTTCCTTAAGTGGTACGTTTTTGGGTCTCTTTTTTGCAAGCTTCGGCCTCGTTTTCATCCGGTTGCATTTTTTCGTCATTTTTTTTGTCGCTTAGGTGATTTTCGATCATGAAAAAACGGTAAATAAGCCACAAATTAAGTTGCAACCTCACTCACAGGCTCCCTGGCTCACCCCCTGTGTTGTGTGTGAGTGTGGAAGTTAATTTGAGGCATATTTGTTTCTTTTTTCAGCTTTTTACTGTTCAGTGATTCGGCCGGTAAAGTCGTATTTTTGCGAGGCCCACAGTCCATGTAAGTGCCGCTGGTCCTAAGTCCTACGGGACGTAATTTTGCATCCCTCACTAAGTTCCATGGGCCATACCTAAGTCCTGCGTGTTTCAACTGCCCCGGCGTAAAGTCCTACTGGCCTTCGGCTCTCATTGCAGCCTAAGTCCCAACTATGCAAGGTTCGCAAAGAGTGACCAACGTATATCCACAACTATTATATGTGGTATATATATATATATATATATATATATATATATATACAGTATATATTACGTTTGTGTTCACATTTGAAAGTCTAATATACATTTTAAAACTAATTTCCTGTTCAGAATTCCGAGAAATACAGTTATTACACTGCATTTTGGCAACCTGGGCATGGACATGCAAATGTGGCCTCAAAAGCTTCGCTCTTGTAATCCAATAACATTTTAAATATGGCTTTCTTTAAGCATATGCCTGATGTATTACACAGTTTTAAACAAAGCCTAGGATGGATTATGCACAAACCAAGAAACCTATCCATGTTTTAAATGATATTGGATTACACGATCAAAGCCTATGTTGGCACATTTTAATGTCCCTGCCCAGGTTCCCAGAATGCAGTGTAATAACTGTATTTCTCGGAATTCAGCATTTTAGATGTCCAAATGTGAACACAAATGTACTATTTATTTACTGTACGACTGTACAGTGGAGGCTTCTATTGCTCTTTTGCCCATTAAATTATTGTTTTTATAAATTATTGTTTTTATAAATGATTGTCGTTATAAATTATTGTTGTTATATCTATAACACAGGCACTAATATAACACTATATGGGCTGGAGTTTATTAATTTACAGGAAAATTCTAGGTATTTTTATGTTTGTCTCTTGTGCTAAGAGTTTTCATTACTGCCATGTCCTCCTAGATTTCTGCTATGGGAATGAGGATATGGCCTTTTCCATCAGTGAGTGTATCAAGTTGTGTGTGACGGTGGTGGCCTATGCTCCAGAGTCCTTCAGAAGGTACCTTCATTCTACTAAACATTATTTTGAAGTTGAAGAAACCCAAACATTAGGAAGGAGATTATGTCCTCTGATAGGAGACACACATGAATTAGGTAGGACATTCTTTCCTCTGATTGGAAACACACAAACATTAGGCAGGAGATTCTGTCCTTGGATAGGAGACACACAAACATTAGGAAGGAGATTCTGTCCTTGAATAGGAGACACACAAACATTAGGAGGGAGATTCTGTCCTTGGATAGGAGACACACAAACATTAGGAAGGAGATTCTGTCCTTGGATAGGAGACACACAAACATTAGGAAGGAGATTCTGTCTTTGGATAGGAGACACACAAACATTAGGAAGGAGATTCTGTCTTTGGATAGGAGACACACAAACATTAGGAAGGAGATTCTGTCCTTGAATAGGAGACACACAAACATTAGGAGGGAGATTCTGCCCTTGGATAGGAGACACACAAACATTAGGAAGGAGATTCTGTCCTTGGATAGGAGACACACAAACATTAGGAAGGAGATTCTGTCCTTGGATAGGAGACACACAAACATTAGGAAGGAGATTCTGTCTTTGGATAGGAGACACACAAACATTAGGAAGGAGATTCTGTCTTTGGATAGGAGACACACAAACATTAGGAAGGAGATTCTGTCTTTGGATAGGAGACACACAATCATTAGGAAGGAAATTCTATCCTTGGATAGGAGACACACAAACATTAGGAAGGAGATTCTGTCTTTGGATAGGAGACACACAATCATTAGGAAGGAGATTCTGTCCTTGGATTGGAGACACACAAACATTAGGAAGGAGATTCTGTCCTTGGATAGGAGACACACAAACATTAGGAAGGAGATTCTGTCCTTGGATAGGAGACACACAATCATTAGGAAGGAGATTCTGTCCTTGGATAGGAGACATACAAACATTAGGGAGGAGATTCTGTCCTTGAATAGGAGACACACAAACATTAGGAAGGAGATTCTGTCTTTGGATAGGAGACACACAAACATTAGGAAGGAGATTCTGTCTTTGGATAGGAGACACACAAACATTAGGAAGGAGATTCTGTCTTTGGATAGGAGACACAATCATTAGGAAGGAGATTCTGTCCTTGGATAGGAGACACACAAACATTAGGAAGGAGATTCTGTCCTTGGATAGGAGACACACAAACATTAGGAAGGAGATTCTGTCCTTGGATAGGAGACACACAATCATTAGGAAGGAGATTCTGTCCTTGCATAGGAGACACACAAACATTAGGAAGGAGATTCTGTCCTTGAATAGGAGACACACAAACATTCTGCAGGAGATTCAGGGGATGCGTGAGCATTATAAGCTGGAGATTCAGTCCTCTGACTATATACCTATATTTGCTCAGCCTGCAGATGCTGATGGTCCTGGAGGCCCTCGTTCCTTGCTACCTACAGAAATTGAAACGCCAGACATCCCAGCTGGAGACCGTATCAGCTGCCCGAGAGGAGATCGCTGCCACTGCTGCCTTGGCCACCTCTCTACAGGCTTTGCTATATAGCGTAGAGACACTAACCAGGTCTAATAAAGTCTCATGATGGTGATAGGCTAATATGTTTAGGAATGTAGGAATAATAATAACTATAAGCATAACATTAAACTCAGATAAGTCCTATAATACATTTCTGGTGTAGATCAGTGCTGTCCAACCTCTTTAGTGTAAGGGGCGTGGACATAATTAGATTTTATGCTGCTCTCTGCCATCCAGGCTTGCGTGCCCCCCATTCCCCACTTTCAGATCCTCCTTCCCTTATCTATATCTGAAATCATATGTGATTATGTATATATATATATATTTATATGGTATATCAGTAAGTGTCAAGTACCCTTTCAGACAGAAATATCACTGTATATAGACATATATAGCATATGCAAACATATTTTAATGTATTGAACTGCATCTTCAAGCAGCCTTAAAATATGCTGCCTTAGGCCTGAGGAGCCAGATATTTATTGGTCAGTGAGCTGGTGAACCAAATTTATATTAGCTAATGAGATGGTGGGTCAGATTTAAAATAATAATGTAATATATGTATATGAAAATATATAAATGAATAGTTTATGTATTTTGTATAAGTAATGTATGATATCCCCAGTGTATAAAGTATCCCAATTGTCTTATTCTAATAAATATTAGGTTTGTGAGGAGATTCTCCCTGGCAGTCAGTTGGCCACAGAGATTATCTTTCTCCCCCACATTCAGTCCATGGGATGCCAGTTCAATACTCTTGGTGTAGATAATTCAGTATTTGTGGGATTGTGGTGCAGTTATTCGGGAAGCAGTTTCTTAAATCTTATATTAATGATATCAAAGCTAGCTGTAGGATATGAATACTGACCCAATTTCTTGTTTAGACCCATGACAGCTCCACAGATGAGTCGGTGTGACCAAGGACACAAAGGAGCCACAGCAGCCAATCATACCATGTCTGGTGGAGCCAACCTCAGGTAGCATTTCCTTTTCTCTTGTCAGTGACATCTGCAATGATAAATTGAAGATCTGAGTTATAACTGGTCTATATTATGTTGTATTACAGGGATAGCCTACACCTGCTGGAGGAAGGTCAAGGATTACCAAGGGAGGAGCTTGATGAGCGCATTGCTCGGGAGGAATTTCGGAGGCCGCGGGAGTCCCTGCTCAATATCTGCACCGAGTTCTACAAGCACTGTGGCCCTCGCCTGAAGATTCTGCAGAACTTGGCAGGAGAGCCACGAGTTACCTCTCTAGAGCTACTCGATGTCAAGTCCCACATGAGGTATCCAGTGTGGGCCTCACAGATTTCTATGTGACACATTTAGGTATAGACAGATTGGATGTTTACTTAATATGAAAAAGAAGAAGAGAATTCCAAGATATATAAACAAAAGCAAATGAATCACTAGCATACAAATGATAAAAGCCTTATGTTGGTGGCATTATAGTGTGTCCCATAATTTCACTGTCCATTTTAGGTTGGCAGAGATTGCCCATGCAATCCTAAAGTTGGCACCTTATGACAACCAAACGATGGAGAGCAAGGGACTGAAGCGTTACATCATGGAAATGCTGCCCATCACCGACTGGTCAGCAGAGGCTGTGCGGCCAGCACTTATCCTAATCCTAAAGAGGCTAGATCGTATGTTCAATAAGATTCACAAAATGCCAACTTTAAGGTGAGCTTGTGCTACAGAAACAAGGCTTGAGTTTCTGATGTTGCAAACCTTAAAGCAGGGGCATGATGTGTGTTCCCTCTGCTGCTGCCGCATACCTGGATTTCACGGGCTGTGAGACAGCAGCAGAGGGACAAAAGATCTAAAATACCAGGTACGTAACTGACTCTAGCGCTAGGACTGCCGAGGGGATGGCTCTGGATACACAACTTGTGATCTTTTCCCTGTCTGTGCCATACAGAGCTATCACCACAGTCCTACACTTGCACAGCGTGACATATTTCATATACTATCTTGCAACAAAGACTCATGGAACCATAGAAAATACACTTTTATGTAAAGAATTAGGCTGTTATATTAGTTTATCATAATCTTTACTAATTTAATTTGTCAACATGGTCTGGAAGACCACATAACATTATATATCTGGAGGCCATCAGTGAATGTTTATGCCTCCAAAGAATCCAATTACCTCCCTCCCAAAAGACTGAGAGGTACCACAACATGTCTTGCTAGGTTCATGTAAAAAATGACTTTGTTGTCATCATCCATCCATATTATATGTAGCTAATCTCTCCCATTGAGCATACCCTCCTATAGCCAGGCACTTATATTTACTTATTTTGCTCCGTTGGGTACCAGATGTCTTTGGTGACCCTCAAGCAACTCCGGAGTTATTGTGTAATTAACCCTTGGCTAACTCCATTGCCTCATTAGCCTTACAGTTTAATGTCCTTTGAGCTGCTTTATGCAATTAGTATTTTGTCAACTTCCTTTGTGGTTATCTGTATTTAAGGAACTTGGCTTAATGTTTAAATTGCATTTTTACTTCACTGTGTTTCATCATGTTGTAGAAAGTCATCTTTTCAGACAATACCGTTTGCTATATGGGTTATGAGACAAGTAAATTAGGATGTAAATAATGAAAACTTTTAGTGAACAACAAACAATTCTTGCAAAGATGAGATCCAGCTCTAAGTGAAGATTATCTACACCGGTCGCTAGATTATATTGTCTAGATTATGGCAAACAGACTTCTTTAGTAATAATTTTAGGACAGCCACTTGGGCAGATCTACTCCAACCCTCTGTTCACCTGATAAAGGGCAGCAATAGGCTGTATACTTACTCTAATTATTCAAACACAGCTTTTACTGCAAATCATAAATGAAGCCCTTTTCTATGTGGCCCTTTAAGACACTGTAGCACTTATGCTGTTCATGAATTCCCCATAGAGAATTAGGATTTTTTCTACTGATGGTGACGTGTGTTCACAATCTGTTGTATTCAGAGTAAATTACATTGAATTGAATATACAAGCCATGTAAATTATATATTTCAGTTCAATAAAATTAGCTTCTGAATACAACAAGCTGTGATTAAATGTGCATTATTCCAAAGCTTGAATACTGTTCTTTAAATGTACAAGTGAATTACTTTTATGTTATCTTTGTTTATTTATATTTATTTAGGTGGTCAAGTGACAATACAGTACAAAGTCTGCCAATCACCATTTTCTAAATCATATAGATTTCAATAACTCAGCTGGTGCAGCTTGTGATTGGATGCGTCTGCCACAACCCTTGTGTAAGCATTTCATTAGAGGAAGATCATGTGCTTTCCAAAATCTGATTTTCCTTGGTAATTAAAATTAAGTGTTAAAGGCTCCATGTCACATTTTCACGCAAAAGAATGAAAACATTTTCAAATTCTCAACAGAAAAATGTGTGATTTTAATCTTTTAATGATATATTTTAATGATAAATTAGCTGTACTTTCAGTTGAGTAAGTTTACAAAACCAATATGGCAGCCATCTGTACTGTCATGCTCCGGATCACCATTTGGCCGCCATTTTCTTCCTGTTGACCATTCTCATATTGTATTGCAGGCGACAGGTTGAGTGGGAACCTGCCAGCAATTTGATAGAAGGGGTTTGTTTGACACTTCAGAGGCAACCAATCATATCCTTCCTGCCTCACGTTAGGTCATTGATCAATGTTTGTGTCAACCTGGTGAGTATCTCACAAGTAATCCTTTGTATTACGAGGATGCCCAAACCCTGCATGTCACTGCACCCAAGGCACAGGCTGTATAAGTCTTGTCTCACATCCTGGGGTCCTGATTTTTAATTAAGTAATGTTGAAAATGTAGAGGGGGTCTTGTGAAGCATTGCAGTATATTATCTGGCTCTGGTTTATACCATTATGGATTACCTTCCTACTGGAATATTATGATGTTATGAACTTCAATTCTGTAGCTTAAAATGCCAAAATACTTTATAAATATTATCTTTTCCTTTCCAGTGCAGGTGGTTACAGTCACTAATATGTTCACTTTATATAATATAATATAGTATATATATATATATATATATATATATATATATATATACAATCTGCAATTTGAACTTTGTCCATGATTTATCATATGTCGCTGCTGCTGGACTGTAGGCAATTTCCTCCCAATTTTATACAGTCTAAAAAAACAAATTCTTGACAAATTCTTGAAATTACAATAATAGGAAGCAGTGGCTATGCACCACGGCCCACAACAGATTAGGGGCCTTCTGCTAATGGCCTTGAATAAAGAGATGCTGTTAATTTAATAGGGGAAGGGGGCAGATAATCATCAACTTAGGGGTTATCTAACCATCAACGTATGTTTTGGAGATTTATCGAATGCTACAGGGTGTTTGTAGAAGTTGCAAGGGCCCCCCCCCCAATTTATTCTGCACGGGGGCCCTCTATTCACTAGCTCGGCCACTGATAGAAAGAAGGTAGTCTGACATCTGGAGACCTGCTTGTGTTTACAGATCATTATATGTATTTTTATTTCTTCGTTCACTTATAGAAAGAATGTTGTTTTGTCTTAGAGTACTAATGTGGTATATTCTCTGCAGCTGAATATATATAAGGAATATTACAAAAACCGAACCTGGGCCAAGATGATTTCCTGACATCTCACAAGAGTGGAAACACAACATGGGATTAAATATAAACCTTCATAAATTAATCTGCCCAGCATTTGTACTAAATGAAAATATCAGTTGAAATATTTTTAATATATAGCAATATATATATATATATATATATATATATATATATATATATATATATATATTTATTTAACCAATTTAAATATATTGGAATTGAGTTTAAAACTGCTTCATGCCCAGTTAGTAGTGCCAATGCAAAGTGCTACTAATTTATTTCTGCTTGTGGTTGATAGGACCTCTCTATTGTGTATTTCTCCTTAAAAGAATGTATCCAAGTGTGTTCCCCATTTGCTATAATTCTGCACCAAAAACATTGCTCCAGGTTGGTGACACTCAGCCCCATTAAATTGCTACGAATTTATGAATCGAAGCTTGTGATATAGCTTGCAGGACTTAAGGCTATTCAATTAGCCTCTTAAAGCAATCCGCAGACGACTTGCGGGTTAAGACGCAGCAAGGCCGAAAAAAGCCTACGGAACGTGGAACATGGAACTTCGCGGCTGCAAATCCTTTGTTCTTTCAAGCCCGTAACTGCTACGTTACAATTGAGCTGTTAAATTGAAACAAAATCACTTGCATTCAAACTCGTAACTCGCAAATGGAGCCAATAAGCCAACGAGTGCTAGAGAGTACCCGCAAGGGCGGTAAGGTCTAACTCGTAGCACTTAAAATGCAAATATCACCACACTAGTGTACTTTTATTAAAAGTGAAAGTGATGTTAGGTCTTAGAATTAACAGCATAACATTCTCAAGGTCGCAAATAGGACCAAAACAATACTTTATTTCATGTTTAATTTTTGTGTTATATTGATCACGGCAATCAATGTGTTAATACATATACTTTAACTTGTATGTGATAGAATATCATATTTACGGCTTTATTAATATTGCATTACATCTGGAATGTGGGTCCGATCGTAACTCGTAATTGAACCCCGTGGGACTTTGAAAATCCTCAATTTTTCAGTGACGAATTCTGTTGCCATTGGCTCCATCCCAACTCGTAACTACAAGTTAGACTAATTAATCACGTTCACAGCACATCCGACGAGCCAAAAATGGTTTACGGGTTTGCCTATCAAACCCGTAACCCGCAGCCTGTTTTAATTTAATAGCACCGTAAATCTGCAACTCATCAAGCTCGCAGCCGTTGCTGGTCTCACGTTGTAGAAACAAGCTTCGAATTTAATGTGGCTGAATGTGGAATAAATGGCTGAGTGTCCATTACGTCCATCTGGATTGTGTTTTGGTGAAGTCCAATGTTGCCAAATTTGGGGCTCCTTAGATGTGCCCCTTATTGTGTTTGCTATGCAGGTGATGGGTGTTGTTGGACCTTCTAGTGTTGCGGACGGGCTACCTTTGCTCCACCTCAGCCCGTACCTCTCTCCGCCCCTGCCCTTCAGCACAGCCGTGGTGAGACTAGTGGCACTGCAGATACAGGTCAGTGAAGAGCAAAGTGCACATTGATATGTCATTAAACAGTAGAGAAATAAGGGATAACTGACCATACATGGTACTTAGCATCATACATCCTCTTCAAGGGTCATAGAAAAATATTATGCATGGCAACAAGCAGTCTTTAAACATTACTAATTGATTGTTTCTTTGAAAAAAATCAGTCTTATAACTGTTAAAAACATACATTTTACATGTCAATAATTTTCGTGCTCACTCTTCCAGGCATCATTTTTGTTGGATGTGATGGATGGGAGTATATTCTCTCTCCATAGAATTGTATAATAGTTGCTCATGTGCATTGGCGGCCCGAACCAAACACTTTGCACAGTCTGGAGGGGGTATATGTCAAGGATACCAACATTATTTTATTAACAAAGACTAAAATATTTTGACCTAAACTAAAGGCATTTGTTGAATATATCTATGTAGCCAAACATACTTTATGAAATTAATTAAATGTTAATATACAGTATACACACAAACATTCATCTTATCTCAGTAAACTATAGTTTTGTCATTAGCAATTATTGGCAGTTTTTTGTTTGTAGAACAAACATATTTAAACCTCTGATCTCCAATGGTTATGTACGGAGAGCATGGACTTATTGTTGGTGGGCTTGCATTGATTTCCTAACAGGTGAAATGTGACAGTTTTCTCTATGTGTAATTGCAGGCGTTAAAAGAAGACTTCCCGCTGAGTCATGTGATCTCCCCATTTACCAATCAGGAGAGGCGAGAAGGCATGCTTCTGAATCTGCTAGTACCATTTGTGCTGACAGTGGGATCAGGCAGCAAAGGTCTGAATGTGTGATATCTAGACCAGATCTCTGTCTACCAGTAAACACTAGTTTAATAACTGATGGTTAACTGCATGAATGTTATTTACGTCCTATATAGCCACTTTCCAGCCTACTCATTGATCACCAATATAAAAGCAATATTTCCTTAGTTAATTTATATCACAGTTGCAGATGTGTTTTTATTGATTGATAACTAGAACTGATAAGTATTTTCCCATTCCAGAATGCGCTCTAAGATTTGGCCACTGCCCTTTTCTGTGTGTCTGTCTCAGCTGGACCTCTCTCTTGCTCTCTCTACTGCCCTTACAGATAGCCCGTGGTTGGAGCAACCTGAGGTCTACCTGCTTCTGCAGACTGTCATTAACATCCTGCTGCCCCCGCGCATTATTAGCACCTCCCGCAGCAAGAACTTCATGCTGGAGAGCTCTCCTGCACACTGCTCCACCCCAGGGGATACTGGGAAAGACCTGCGCAGGGAAGGGCTTGCTGAGTCCACCAGTCAGGCTGCCTACTTAGGTGAGAAACATTGCCTATGCCACTGACAGCTGTATGTCTAGAGACCTCTCATTCCGATGTTTACGATACAACATTTTCACTGATATGTGAAGAGATCTATCAATCCTGAAAAATAGACCAGAATTTGTGTGTACTGAAGTCATTGAGAACATTCTTACCTTGGCGAAAGCCTCATGATTACCTTGGTTTCTTCTTGGTGCATTTCTTCACCGCTATGTTTCCCTGCTGTTCTCCCAGGACCCATCAACTTACCTTACATTGTGCAGTGAGTTTCTTATCATATCTGACTGTGCTTAAAAGCCTTTAGACATGTCTCTCAGCCAACCTCCGACAATCCCTTAATGACCTTTTCAGGTCGGACACAATGCCGTAACTGGAGGGTGATACTTTAATCTTTGAAAATGAATTTACTATTAAATATTTAAAATATAAATGATTAAATAGGACTTTTATTAATGAATTTAAATATCTACAATATATACTCTTGATGTCCGTTACTGTTGGTCTCTGACTTCATGATATCTAGTTAGTATGGCAGAACAGCTAGACTTCCTAACGTATACTGCTCTTTATTTTTCTAAGACTAAACCATTGCGGTTGTTTAAATGTTGATTATGTGTCCAGTGTAACCTACATTGGACTCTGATCTTCTACATTCAAGATGACCATCTGGTTTCTGTCTCTTTCTGCTCCAGCCCTGAAGGTGATCCTGGTCTGCTTTGAGAGGCAGTTGGGCAGCCAGTGGTATCGGCTGAGCTTGCAGGTCAAGGAGATGGCTCTGAGGAAGGTTGGCGGCCTAGCCCTGTGGGACTTCTTGGACTTCATTGTCAGAACTCGAATACCCATATTTATCCTCTTGAGACCTTTTATTCAGTGTAAGGTGAGGTTACTTCTGAAGGGAGAATCTACTTGGGTAGATGTACTGCATGATCTCGGAGATGGTGTCCACTCCAGTAGGACTGCAATTTCTCATCAATGCTTTGTAACTTTTCATTGCCTGATTGTATATTTTATACTTCAAAAATTCCTGCTGAGTTGGGGCTTGATTATACTGTGTTATTGTTTTATATCTATTCATGAGTCATTGGGGGGTGGGGGTGGATTAGTTGTCTCAATGAATGATTCATATATTCTTTTAGAGTCTGGTACTATGCCCTCTAGTCTGTATTTAAAGGCCTGTGTAAGCTGAAGGTAAAAAGCTGTGAACAGTGGTGAAGCTATTGTTGGTACAGTAGGTGCAAATCACTGGGACCCACAGCAGAGTAGGGGCACTCTGATATCTGGCCTCCTCTTAATTTATTAGAAAAGGTCAGATCATTGTTTTTATCTAAAGGTGATCTGATCACCCTATGGATTATCTGACCAACTACATATATTTTGGTCTTTTTATGTGATCCCTGTTCGGTGTATGGAGATGTGCAAGGGGACCCCCAAATAATTCTGCACCAGGGCCCACCACTCACTAGCTCAGTAAAGCCATATGTAATAAAAAAATAGTTTTAAAGTGGATCCTGCCTGAGATGCTTGGGCATTTCCACCTCTCTACGTCTGACATTGTTCATGTGATTGCCATGTTATTAGGAGTTCCTTTTATCACCTTGGTGTCCATTCATTTAATTGTGACCATGTAAAAAGTCCATCACTCCTACATATATAAAGTTTATACCTTTCATTGCCTTGGCTAGCTATTGGCGCAACCAGCAGAGACTCCAGATGAATTGATTGCTCGACAACACATAATTGACCAGTTGGAGAGGCGCTTCATCCCTCGACCTCTGTGCAAGAGCTCACTGATCAATGAGTTCAACAGTGAAATGAAAATCCTCAAGGAGGCTGTACACAGTGGGTCAGGTAAGTGAATGTTAGCTGCTGTGCATATATAGGGCCATGTACTGTTCTTGGCCTTCTTTACAAATCCCTTCTTCTACATTTTTAACTATCATCTCATCCTATCATACAGAGGAATTGTTTAGAATTGGGTCCAGCCAATGAGGACTTGTACAGCTGTATTTTCATTTTGTTATTAATAAACTATATTATTCCTATGTTATCCGAAGTAGATTTATTTTTAAGCTGGAGAAATCTTGTCTTGAACTGGTATTATGGTATAACATATGAACTTGTCAATTCCCCATAACACAATCTGTCTGCATGAAATACAAGTATAACATCAGTTTTGTCTCATATTTTGTGTATCTCTCTGCTATATGCCCAAAACTTATTTGTGATGGCAATAATCCCAAACACTTAAATAATTTGTATGCTTGGCCATCATCTGATGTTTCTAGCTCAGGAACTTATGACGCCCACTGGATTCTCTATCATTGAACCCCTTGTTGTCTTTGGTTCATTCAGCGTACCAAGGGAAGGCTTCAGTCACCACTGGTGTGGGAACGTCCAACTCTGCTTACCGCCTGAGCCTGGCCTCAATGTCTCGCTCTAACACGGGCACAGGGACAGTCTGGGAGCAGGAGAGCGAGCACTCCTTGCCAGCCTCACAGGACACACTTAGCCGCACTGATGAAGAGGAAGAAGAAAGTGAGTTATTATTTATGAATAGCCAATTCTACATTTGAAATTTATTTTCTTATTTCCCTTTATTATTTACTATTTGAATTCACACTGTGTAATTACTCAGCAATACCCCCCTCCCCCCATATGTATTAATATAAAGGGTGGCCTAGGCCTGACTGAATTAATCAATTAAATAAAAACACACACTCTCTAATCTAGTCTACCCTTGCTTATACCAGGCGAATTTGGCATAGGCAGATTGTATAACTTAAGAATTTAATTGAAAGTGGGGAAATGAAAGTTAAAAAGTTAATAAGTTAATCAATTTAATATATTTTTTTTCTAAATTCAAATATGAATAACATTTAAAAAAAAGAAGACAAACATTAAATTTCTCTTTTCTTAAGAAATCAGGGAAATTTATACAAGCGGCACCAAATATATGTAATGTATGGCTTAACATGTGATACAAACTGCTGTAATAATATTACAATTGTCTTCAATAAAAATATTGGGAAATCAATAAAATAAAAATAAAAAATATATATTTAACATGTCATAAATATAAATGACTGATCACAACCCATTGGGCCAATTAGAAACCCATGATGTCAATGTGTCAGCTATCATTAGGCCTTATCCAGTTCTATACTTAGTCCTATTATCATTATCGTTTATTTATAACGCGCCGACATATTCCGTAGCGCTGTACATAAGATAAGTTCCAGGCAAAGGTAAATACAAATCAAAACACAACAAAGCAAGGAGGGGCCTGTCTTTGAGCCTCAAATCCAGTGTCCATGGTGCTTTCCCAACCTAAAACATTCTAGATTACATTTCCTCTGTTTGAAACCTAGACAGACAAGGCCACAACACCCAGTCTTTTCACTTCTAGATCACTGGATCAGTAACAGAGACTTCTGATTAATCTTTAATTTTAGTGGCATCATGATTACTCCCATAATACTGAGGCATGATGAGTGTTTCTTTCTGTCCTACTTCTGTATATGGAACTACATAGACAGCGTACTTCTATTTTCAACCACTTGGGATAGTTGCTGGTTCTTTATGTCGGCTTGTCTGTCTTTCAATGGGCAAATGATGGCATTAAACACAATGGCCCTCATTCAATTGCAATTCGGCCAATTGAATAGGGCTCTAAATAAGCACATAACATAGTTTTTTAAATACATTTTTAGTTAGTAAACATCTATCCAAAAGCAAGGTTTTCACTAACTAAAAACTTCTTTAAAAAAAATACGCTCTGTGCTTATTTAGAGCCATATTCAATTGGCCAAATCGCAATTGAATGAGGGCCAATATGTTTTTAAGTTCTATTTCCTTGTTCCCCTAGAAAGGGATGATTTTATTAGAATATTTTTTACATGTAGAATATGATAAACCTAAAAAATATAGGTGTAGAACCTTCTTAATCCCAAAGTGTTTTTTTTTTGTAAAATAAAATACAAAGGAATATGTAGGGTTTTGGAGACTGAGACAAATGTTTTCCATAAAAAAAAACTTAATGGGACACAGAAAGCATTTTTCTTTGTTGCATCTCAAAGATCGTGTTTCATTGGGGTTTTTCTTTTTTTAAATGAAACTCTCAAAGCAGAAAAAACTTCTTCAGATGTTTAACTGATCTAGAGGCTTGATCACTGTTAGCCAATGAGCAATAATATATGTGATAAGTCCTACTTCTCCAACAATGAGATCTACAGACGTGCGTATGCTTTGTGCACATTTTTATGCAAAACACAGCTTTAGTAATGCTTAATGCAGCTCTAATAAATGGATCAAGAGAAGACTTATGTTCCGTGTATCTTTGATACAATTCAGTCAACATATTTTTCACTTTAAACTTTTTATTGGTTAGAGGAATATTTTCATTATATCACTTTATTGTACTTTTGGCTTCCCTTCCACTGAAGCTCTTCTCCATTCTACAGATGACTCAGTGAGCGTGCCCAGTGTGGTAAGTGAGCAGGACGCCTGCCTCTTGAGTGGCATTGGGAGAAGACGTTTTTCCAGTCATGCTTCCAGTTTGTCCGTCCCTCAGGCTGAGGGTGGGATGCTTCCCAGCCAAAGGTAAACCGTACTGTCCATACTGCCCATATATTGTGCTAGAAAGCTAGGTTACATCTTATGCCAGATAAATTCCCAAAAATGTCAATAAGTATTTCCCCCCTTGTGTTATGCAATTAACATATTTATTCATTACTCAGTTGTTACCTTCAAAATCAAATCTTATTATTTTTGCATCACAGTCACTGATTACCGGACATATGCCAATGCATGGTCAAATTGTGGCCATCTCCAACCTAAGCATTTATAAAGCCTGCTAACTTTTTGGGTGCTGGTGTAAGAAGAGCTCTTTTTGGAGATGTAAATTCAACATGGACCACTGGTGCGGAGACCAGTTGGATAAGTCCGTTTTCACCAAATTGTGTGGTGGGACGACCACATTCTTAATGCTTTTGTCCACTTCATGTTAGGAGAATTATAAAACAAGACAGTATACTTAGTTGTACCTAAACTGAGTTAGATATGGTTTGACCGGTCAGAATAAGTATATAAAATTCAAACTAATATATAGTCAGGGTTCCTGAGCTTGTGGCTGATCTACTGTTAAAGCAGCAGAACTGTTTTATTTATTTTTTAGTAATACATTGCGTTTCTGTTTTGTATTAAACAACAAGTTATTCTTCAAACTTTTTGAGTTTTAACCTTGTTCAAAAGAAGTTTGGGCGCAAAAAAATAATTAATTGTGTTCAAGTTCTTCCATATCTCAGGGATCCAAAAACATATTATGAAGAGCCTAGAATGTGTAGTATAAAAGTAGCATTTTTTGTTTTGTTTTGTTATTTTTAAATCTCATAGTAATTTGGAAAATGAATGGGAAGTTTTCTCCAAAATACTTGGATTAAAGTAATTGAGCCAGACTCAGGTGTGTGTTAAAAATAATTTCAAATTAATATGCAAGGAATGTTTATTTAGTCTCCAGAAATCTCACATTAATAGGAGGAATGTTAAATAAAACAGATATTATCAATAAATCTTAAAAAAAAATTATAGTAGAAATAGAAATAACGAAGAATAACAAAAGGCTCAAAATCGTAAACAAATGTGGGTTGGCGAATCTTATTTTGCAATTACTCTGTATTTCTACTCAGGATAGGAAGAAAAAGAATATATATATATATATATATATATATATATAATAATATATATATATATATTTTTTAAATTTATTTAGTCATTTTCCTAAAACAGAAATAGTACATGCCCCTGCACATCTTGGTCTACATTTTTTGTATGTACACCCTCTGCCTATCTTGGTCTCCATTTTGTGAATTTCAAGCCTTTTATATTGATAAATGGATGATCAGATGACTTATAGCATAATTTAATGTGTTTAGTTTCTTTTTGTTTCTTTTTCATTTCTGAACCATAATAATGGGATATCACGTAAAAACAACTGGTATTAGAACTTGAAAATAATATATTGAATCGCCCTTATAGCACCCATCTTCCAGCTTCCTATAAACAAGTTATTTTATTTTTCAAGTAAAAATATGTCCTGAAATGTAGTGTTATTATTTCCTTCAAGGAACATGTAGGAATTCCTTGGATTTGAATTAATATTATTTCTAAAAATGTGAGTGTCCACATAAGGTCATATTCCCCTAGTACTGCTGCTTTAATTCCACAATCCTAAAACCTAAGCTTTTGCTCCCTCTCTTCCTTACTCTCTCTCCACCTCTACAGCATTTTTTGGCAGTGCATTTTACCCTTTCCTTCAATCCTCTTTTTCTGCCTTTCTCCTTGTAACATTTTAACTAGAGAATGCCCAGAACCTACGATGATTTGCTGTCTTTTTGTTTGTTTTCCTATGTATGTTTTTTCGTTCTTACAGTTGCATGCAGACAATTTTTGTTCTTATTTTATTCTTTTATTTTTCTGTTTGTTTGTTTTTTGTTGGCTTTTTCTTTCCCTTCAATGCTTCATCTCCCTCCCCCTCCTGCAGCGAACCTAATGTTCTTGACGACTCCCATGGGCGTGACGGCGAGATCAGCCTGTCTAGGTACGAATGCTACCTGTCTGTTATTGTGCTGTTTGAGGGGGAGAGAGGACAGATGCCGGACCACTGCTTCATAAGCAGCTCTTCCCTCTCACCCTCGTCTTGTCTCCATCATTCACTTCGTGCCACATGCCAGTTTGGACGTCAAAGGTGCAATTACCTCTCTGGACTACTTGATCCTTTATCTGATCCCTTTGTGATTAATCTCTGATAAATCTTTTTTTTTTCTTTGTAGTTTTTACTTGCCCATTTTACGAGTTGGTTATTTTTCTTAATTTGACATTTTTCCTTATGTGGTATTTTTCTTAGTTTAGGGTTTTTTTGTTATTATTTTTTTTGATATATATATTTTGACACACAGTAACTTAGTTTACATGTTTTATATTTTTGCTTTGGCTTTATCAATTTTAGCTGTTACTAATAACAGTTAATGATCATTAATAAAAGCAGGCCTATTAGCAGGCCTATTATTAATTCTAAATTCAACTATAACAATGGTTATCTGATAGATCGGACACATTTATTTTGCTTCTGGAGAAGTCTTGATCCAAGGCTTGGTGTACACTTAAGGAACTGCATGCATTTTTTTCTGTGTATCACCATAATTCTCATGCTACACCTGGTGTACACCTTGCAATTACATATATAAGGATTGAGTTTGTTATATTGTGTTCATCAGAGAGAAAAATATGGATTGGCTTTGTATTCAATATTGTGAATATTTCATAGATATAATATAGATTTCAATCAGACTAATGTCGATTCTGCAGATCTTTTTGATAAAACACAATTTTTTTTTAATAGCCTCGAAAACATCTACGTTTGAGCACCAAATCATCTTGGAACATCAACAAAATATACCGCCATTACAATCTTATTGCCGTCTGTAGGTTTAATCAGGAATTCTTCAGAACTAATATACACAATATGAAACAGAATTTCCTGTTTGTTATGGTGAAAAAATGGAAGGATAGGCAAAATACCACCATAAAAAGAGAGAAATTGCACCTTCAATGTTCACACTTGTGATCCACTAGACTTGTATTAGTACATTTAGAGGCTTTACATCTCTCATCTGTACTTTGCCAATGGTTATATAAAAAGGCTGGAAACGGGAAAAAATTAAAAAAATTATCATAAAAAACAATAATTTTTGAATTTACAGGTTCACATCTCTCTCAAAATGGTATGCATTACTTTAATTAAAGAGATGTTTTGCCCGTGTACGGTTTCCTACATGGTCAACTGGTTGTGTTATTAAACTGTCCAACAATGGGTAAATTTCCAAACTAGTAAATAATATCTTGGTGAGAACTTGTAGTAGGTCTTATGAGATCACTCCAGTGAATGATATTATGGGTCTTAAGACTTGTTGACTTCTTCTTAGACAAGGATTGATATGATATTTCCTTATTTGTTGGGCTTAGCGTTTGAAATATCATTAATATGTTTTGTTCTGTGATTGCCTGGACTGTATGTTTTTTTACCGTAAAAGTCTAAAATTAAAAACAAAATGTGTCTGTATTTATGGCAGTAAAAGCTGAAGAGTGGTCAGTTCAATAAAAAAATAATTTAATCTAAAGTTGATTATTTGAATAATATATTGTTATCACATATATAGTTGTGAGCATGCGGGTCGTTGCTAACGCTGCGGACTCGCATAGCGAGCCTACGGCCCTCTTTCGCGAGGGCCTCAGTTGCTGGCATGGAGCGCCGAAGGTGCTCCTTGCCAGCAACTGCGGACCTCGCAAAATTTACAGACTTACGGGAAAAAAATACAAGACGCTGAACTTAGAAAAAAAAACATTATGACCTTGCAAAAATACGACCTTACCGCCCAAAACCCGTGTACATGAAAACATTAAAAAGAATAAATACACACAACAAATACATAAAAAGCTTACCTACAGCAAGGGGGAGCACCTTGTTTCAATTTCACTTGAAATACAAGAGTTTAGACACCCGAATATCCCCTAAGCGAGAGAAAAAATGGCCGCCGAAAAAACGAAAACGAGGCTACAGGACTCTAAAGACGCAACACACCACCAAACACCTACGGATTTTCCGAAAAAGACGGACGCGATCCAAGAACAAGGAAGCCAAATCAGCCACAGACGCGTAACACACATTAGGCGCCATTTTACAACACTAACTTACACAATGTGGAAGTAAACAGCTACCCTAACGGATTTGGCTTGCGCACGCACACTATTTACACTACACACTGCACACATTACTGACACTTACACAGCAGCTCCACAGCACTCAAAACACACATTGTATGCTGCAGCAACATCAAAACAGATTGCCAGCTCTTCTGCACAATGCTTCCTGCATATATTACTTCAAAATAGGTAAAGTATATTGATGTATTATTCATTATTTCATTAGCATTAACAAAAAAAACTATGCTCATAGCACACAAACAACCAAGAACCTCGCAAGGAGCGCCGAAGGCGCTCAGCGCAAGGCTCGCAATGAGCACCAAATCATCTTGGAACACCAACAAAATTTACCGCCATTACAATCTTATTGCCGTCATTTTTTGACGGGCAAGTCGCTAGTATATTATAATAATATAAAATTCTAATATTTATAACTTATATATTGTTCATTTATTTCCAAAATGATTTCTGTAAAACAAATAGGGGTGTACTAACTGGGGAGAGATAGAGGGGACAACCCCCGCCCCCAGATTTTCAGTGTTTGTATATAACCCCACACAATTTTTTTTGACTACTGTACTCCATAGAGTAAAGCTAGCTTCAGCTTGTGTGGAATAGGCCAAAGCTTTGACTTATTTCATTACAAACTCTGGAAATACGGGGACTGTTATCTGAAAGACAAATATTGAACATACTAGGAGATGACACTTAGTGTACTCTATAAATTAAAACTTTGTCTTATAAAATATCCTACATATGGGGACATTGCCCCTTGACCAGTCCAGGCGCAAATTAGATTGATCAACAAACTCATCCAGACCCCCCACACCGACACAAGGACAGGCGGTCACTGTGTGTATTGGAGCTTTACCGCCCATTAAAGAGGTATATCAGTGGTCACATTGTCATAAATGCATTTCTATCATCACTCATGTGTTACTAAAGTAACATGTCGGCTTGAGCCCCAAATTACTTTAACTTCACAAAGAATTAAATTCGATTTGAGGTGACAGCTTGAGACTTAATAGATGATTTTGTGAGCTCTCCTCTGTGTGTTATTATAAATAAAATAATATAAGAAAGAGATGAAGGTACCAGAGAAGCACCTAGGGCTGTGTTAGGCTAAAAATAATACTGATATAGCTCCCTGGGGCCCCATCTATGGATATAAAGGGCCAACAAGACAGGAGTCCACAGTGTGACCTGAAACAAGATTTTATTGCCACTAAAATAAAAGTAATAATTCAGTTATATTGTTGGCTATATTTACTAATATGTGAGATATCCAACTAGATTTAGGTTACCTTATACCAAAAAGACTCCTGAACCTTAATGCGTATTGATTAGACAATAGAAGGGATAGGGGGTATGAGAGAAACCTGTAAATGTATCAAATACATTAAATAATGTTCAGGAGGGTCACGATTTGAGGCAATGGTAGAGCTAGTATATTATATTATATATTGTGCCACATGGAAGACTATTGTGGAAACGAAGGGCAGAAATTGCAGTAAATATCTGGTCATGGACTGAGAGCTAAAAGACAGGAAGCAAAGGGTCGTTGTAAATGATTGGACGAATGTGGTAAGTGGCACTCGTCAGGGTTCAGTATTAGGTCCTCTATTTTTTAACATATTTATTAATCACTTAGAAGTAGGATTGGAAAGTATTGTCTTCATTTTTGCTGATGACACTAAGTTGTGCAAGGTAATTAAATCAGGTAATGATGTACTTTCTCTCCAAATGGATTTATATAAATTAGAGAAATGGCAACTAAATGACAGCTGAGATTTAATATGAATAAATGTACAATTATGCATCTGGTAAGGAAAAATAGCCATACAATTTATAATTTTTTACGTACAACAATCCATAATAACAGATCCAATTAGCATCATATACATTAAAAGCATTATAATATCTGTTTATACATGCTGATGCTTGCAAATGATGATATTTTACATAATATAAAATAACATAAAATGAAATGGAGTGGAGTCAGCAGTTATTACCATATTTACACATATACCCCACAGTTTCCATTTGTCAAAAGTTTTGTTACATTAATTATTTGTGGATATTTGAAAATCTAGTTGTCTGTTTCTTTCCACAACAGGTACTATTTCATTCCACAACAATGAACCACTAGACCACTAAAAAAATCTGAATCATTGCACATTTTACTGGGTAACTTCATTTGAAAATATGTGGAACAACATGAATTTCAGAGAAATTTAAACCTGGAAATCAGTGATAACCAACAACTGTTCCAAACATAGGGAACATAGTTTTTGAATTATAGGGCATATCCACCAAATATGTCTGAATATTTGTCAGGAAATATTTTTGCTATTGTGGCTGGGACCCTATACCATCTCTGGGTTAGTTTACAGTATAATTATCTATATGTTAAATATTTTGTTAATTTTTGAGTAAATTCAAATGTTTGAAACCACTCTGGTCTATGATATACTTTATTTAGTTCTTTCTCCCATTCTTTCATTCTCAGTGTCTTATTTATCTGAAATTTATTTCTTAGTATATTGTAACATTGAAAGATTGAAAACTTTTTCTCCTCCTTAATGCACATGCTCTCAAACACAGGCAATATTGTTTCTTCCTGTGTATCATAATCACATTGTTTAACTCAACTCGAGTATTATATTCTAACCAATTATTTTCTAAGATATTATATTCTTTGGAAATATCTTTAAGCTGTTTAAATCTTCTATTAGAGTAGAGATCTTTAAGATATTTAAACCCCTGTCCTACTAATTTCCTATTATTCTTAGGTGGAAAAACAATAGGGGGGAATTAAAAACAATAAAAAGATTTGGAAAATGGATCCAACTTTATTTAAATCAAAAGAACAAATCAAGAATATAAAACAGGAAATGTTGTCCTTTTTTTGCCTCTAATTAAGATCCAAGTATTTCAGGTCCACTATTATGGTGTACCCATAAGGCATATATGAGAGGATTTTTTTTATTTCAAGGGCTATAGCAGCAAGGAAAAAGAGAGGACAAACATTCAGAGAGCTACATATATAACTTTATAAGCTTCAAAGAATAAATAAAGTAACACCATCTAAGGATTCAGATCAATGAGATTACTTTGAAAATAAGAAAAATTATCCAGCTTTAAACGGATAATATGACCTGGAAGTTTTAGCTACATTTTTACTCAATGGGTAACAAAGCAGGTAACATGTCAGCCAATAAATAAAAAAATATAAAAAAAATTGTCAAAATAGAATTAAAAGACTAAGAGGTCAAGATAATAAGATTGTTTTCCCAACCAGACAAAATTGGTGGTGTCTTTAAGATATTACCAATCATTATATGACTTGGAAAAAGATGAAAGTGTTACAAAACCACATACCTCAGATATTACAAATCTTCTCAATAGAATTAATCTACCGAGTATTACAGAGGAGGATCAACTAAGCTTAAATGTGGCAATTACATATAGAGAAATAGATGAGGCAATAAATGAATTAAAACAATACAAGACCTTGGGAAAGATGTTTTTTTTTAATTGCTATAATAAGATCTTCTCTGCAGAATTAAAAAAGCCTTTACTTAAAATGTTCAATGAGATAAAAGAACAAAGGATAATTCCACAGGAAATGACAGAGGTTAACATTATAAACATTTTGAAAGTGGATAGACCCATATCATTGATTAATGTTGACATAAAGTTATATTCCAGAATATTAGCATCCAGACTGAGCAGATTGATTCCTAAGCTAATTAACAGCAATCAAGCTGGATTTGTCAATGGAAGACAATGTCATGGTCCAATAAAAAGAAAGTTCTCATGCACACCTGTCATTGGATGCAGAGAAAGCATTTGACAGGGTGAGCTGGGACTTCATAGATGCAGTGCTAAATAAATTCGGCCTAGGGCACTTTTGGTAGTAAAGCAATTAAGAAACTGTATATTAATCCAACTGCCACAATTAGTGGACTAGATTATGAAACAGAAAAAATTTCCCTGAAAAATGGAACAAGGCAAGGTTGTCCGCTTTCACCGTTAATATTAATTCTGTCAATGGAATTGTTAGCTGAAATAATAAGATCTTCTAATGAGATCAAAAGAGTCACAATAGATAATGAAACTTATAAAATATAATTATTTGCTGATGATGTAATCTTGACATTGACGGATCCAGAGAATATGTTAAATGAATTATATAAGGTTTTGGATGAATATAGTTTCCTATCATATTTTAAGATGAATACTCATAAATCAGAAATAATTAATAGGAATGTTAAGCGTGAACAGCTAGACAAACTACAGCAACGATACCAATTAAACTGGAACTGTAAGTTCATTACTCATTTGGGAATAAGGTTATCCTTTGCCCTAACTAATTTAATGAAAAAAAATGTGGATAAATTGTATGGTCAAATCAGGAGATTATTGTTGGACTGGAATCAACTAGATCTGTCTCTAGAGGGAAGAGTATTAGCGTTAAATATGGTATCTAAATTAACATATATATTGAGGTGTATCCCGCAAACTGTTCCTAAATATATTTTGAAAAATTTACAAAAATTATTAATTGGATTTATATATAACAAAAAACTCAAGAATTAAATTGGAAATTTCTAAGAGGAAGTTTGAGAAAGGAGGAAATGCTCTTCTTTCTATAGCAGAAATACATGTATCAATTATTCTGTCTCACCTGCTGGGCTGGAATAGTTCCAAAGTAACTTCAAAAAGGATATACATAGAGGATGTTATGGTGCAAACTATTCCAAAATAATTACATTTATAGCTTCCAGGATCGGAAAAGGGAATATTTAAATCTCTTTCTTGTGGAATCTTCATACAAATTGAAAGAATGAGAAATGTCAAGTTTCCCTGGGTGTTTTCCACCCTAATAATCAGTATACAGATAATGGAACTAGTAAATATTCCATCAGTGTAAAAGTAAATTTATTTTATGACAGCGGCAAATTAAAAAAGGGAATTTAAAATATGACACAAGGAGATTAAAAAAAGGGCAAATGTATGGAAAAGAACAATCCCAGTAGCACTTAAATTGTGCAATATATATATCTCTTAGTGAGTGGGTATTCTTATTCCCACCTTTAGTCGAGCCAGATGCACTAATAAAACTTAAAGTTTGTATAGATATACTTTTTGTATTTACATGATACCTTCATGCATTTGTATAACACCCTTCAAAATAACTAGGGGGTAATACTTCTTTAAATGTAATAGTATACAATGCTTAAAGTTTAGTATATTGGCATACTGTAGTAGAGGGAAGGCCTTTAATAAGATACCAGTTATTTACCAGTTGTTTATATATATTCATATAGAGACCACTACTGAGACCCTTTTAGCCCACAGTCCCAGACAGTGACTTCTGTCATAAGAAGCAGGCTGTAATAGTTCTAATCATTGGTTGTAGCAAAGGCTTTTTCAAGTATAGTAGATATCAAGCAGGCATAGTATACTACTACTCATAGTAAGTAGATAGGTCCTCCAACAACTGGGGACATATGCTAATACAGGGAAAAAGAAGGGCTCTTAAATGGAACAAAAAACATGCATTTCTCCCAACATGCCTATTAAACTGTTCCATCTTACACATTGCTTCATATAGGTAGTGTTGATTTATGCGCTACCTGTGTATACTCTTTACATATCTGTATACATAGAGTAATTATTTTTCATATACATCTGCTCTTTTTTGTTCTACTTACTATGAGTATATAAGCTTATGGTCTTCCATTTTGTGAGGTTTATTGCATGTTGCTAAGGCAACAGTAGACTATTTGATTTAGAGAGTGTTGATTTAGATTCTATCTCTGTATACTCTTTATATATATCTACATAGACTAACCAATTTCTATTACTTATGTTCCTTTTGCTCTATCAGGAGACCTTTTCCTTGTATTTCCATATGTCCCCAGATGTTGGAGGACTTAGCTATTTGATGTGAGCACACAATCTTATGGATTCCCATTTCATGTTGCCTATTACGTGTTGCTAAGGCAACAGTCCCTTATAAATAGTTCCTTGAGACAGCGTTATACAACTCCCCTTTGAGAAAGACGTCATACGTCGAAACGCGTCAGGCTCCTAGCAACGACGCTGCGTATGTCATTACGCAAGGCGTGCGCATGCGCGTTGCAAATACGGAGGTCAAGCCAAATTGAGCCCGCAAATTCTATGTAGTTACGGCCTAGTGTAATGCCCCCTGCATCCCTGTGTAGTATATTATGCCTGCTTGATATCTACTATACTTGAAATAGCCTTTGCTACAACCAATGATTATAATCCATAAAGAACCTTTAGACACAGTGATATATGTGCTTTATATAGGCCTCTAAATGTGATATCTATTGAAATAGATGAAAATTAGACTTATTACAGCCTGCTTCTTACGCAGAAGTCACTGTCTGGGACTGTGGCCTAAAAGGGTCTCAGTAGTGGTCTCCTATATATATATATACTAGCGAATTGCCCGTCAAAAAATGACGGCAATGAAATTGTAAGGTAGCTAATGCTGTTTAGTGTGTAATAATGAAATATATAATACATTAATAAATGAATATAGTTTACCTATTTTAAAGCATTGTGTGGAAGAGCTGTGAATGTGTTTTGATGTTGCTGCAGCATTAGTGGTGTGGATCTGCTGTGTAAGCGTGCTGAATGTGTGCAGTGTAACACTGTGCGTGCGCGAGCCCAAACCGTTGTCGTGTACTTCCGCATTGGCGTGAAATGGCGAGTAATGTGTGTTATACGTTTGTATCGGAATATCCGTAGGTGTTTTGTGGTGTTTTGCGAGTTTCTTGTGGTGTTTTGCGAGTTTAGAGTGCTGTAGCCTCGTTTTCGTTTTGTTCGGCGGCCATTTTTTCTCTCGCTTCGTTTTTTTTTTAGTCTCTAAACTGTTTTATTTGAAGTAAAATCGAGGTGTAAGTTGTATTTTTGAGGTGCTGGGTGCTCCCTCTTGGTGTAGGTAAGTTTTTTATGTATGTGGTGTGTGTATGTATTGTGTTTTACATTTTGTAATGTTCGCGAGTTGCGTCCGAGTGTTGCGAGTCCGTAATGTGTGTGAACGTGTGTCGTATGTTGTTTGCGAGTGTCGTAATGTGTGTGTCGTACTGTTTGGGTTGCGACGTGAAGTTTGCGAGGGTCGCAGTTGCTGGCAAGGAGCGCCTTCGGCGCTCCATGCCAGCAACTGCGGCCCTCGCTTTGCGAGGTCCTCAGGTGCTGGCATGGAGTGCCTACGGCGCTCCATGCCAGCAACTGAGACCCTCGGGCAGTGCCCTCGCTTCGCGAGGGCCTCGGCTCGCTGCGCGAGCCGCGGCCCTCGCTACGCGAGGGCCGCAGCTCGCTACGCGAGCCCGCAGCGTTAGCAACAACTCGTACGCTCACAACTATTATATATATAAACAACTGGTAAATAACTGGTATCTTATTACAGGCCTTCCCTCTACTATTGTCATGAAGTTTTAAGCACAGTATGCCAATATACTAAACTTTAAGCATGGTATACTATTACATTTAAAGAAGTATTACCCCCTAGTTATTTTGAAGGGTGTTATACAAATGCATGAAGATATCATATAAATACAAAAAGTATATCTATACAAACTTTAAGTTTTATTAGTGCATCTGGCTCGACTAATGGTGGGAATAAGAATACCCACTCACTAAGAGATATATATTGCACAATTTAAGTGCTACTGGATTTGTTCTTTTCCATACATTTGCCCTTTTTTTATCTCCTTGTGTCATATTTTAAATTCCCCTTTTTAATTCGCCGCTGTCATAAAATAAATTTACTTTTACACTGATGGAATATTTACTAGTCCCATTATCTGTATACTCGTGGAATCTTCTCAAAATTTAGATATTGGTATTCACATAGAGATAGATTTTCAAATTACCCTTCTTTAGCAGGAACTATTGAGATCTTATATTAAAAGGAGGAAGGGAGTTGTTTGAATTATTTTTTAAAAAAGGGTATGAAAATTATCATGTATTTTTATAATAAAGGGGTTATACTTAACTATGATCAATTACAAAAAGAGTATCAACAGAAAGATTTTTCATGGCTCGACTTTGCGGTAACAGATCACAAAATGAGGAAACTGGGTTATCACTCTAAGTATGAGCAAGAACATTTTGCCATAGAACAATTGATTATTAAAGATAATATATCTCATAAAGTTGCTAGATGTCAGGATATTGTGTATGCTAACAATCATAGCAGCAAAACTGAAATAATTATTACATGGGGAAAAAAATAGAATATAATAGAAATAGAAATTCCGGAAAGTGAATGGTGGAAAGGATTTAGATTGGTGAAAAAACTTCACAATGTACTTCATTTAGTTACATAGTTACATAGTTACATAGTAATTAAGGTTGAAAAAAGACTTTCAGTCCATCAAGTTCAACCTGTTAAGATCTCCTCTGATTTAGTACATTTATAAGTTAATTAAAAGATGGTATTGGGTTCCAGTGGAATTTTAAAAACTCAATATTGTTGGTTCAGATGTATGTTGGAGAGGGAGTAACAACAAGAGACCCACATGCATATATAATAGGGATTGTAGATATATTAAAATCCTCTGGGAGTAATGTTTTATACAGTTGAATAGATTGACGGATGTGACATTAGAAACTTAATCCCAAGTTAGCCTTATTCCATATGTTAGACGACAAAATTCCCTTATACAAAAGATTGATCATTTTGCCCAGTCTATTAGTAGCCAAATGGTTAATAGTTAAAAATTGAAAACAGACTAAGGTTCTCACTTGGAAGGAAGTTTATTGTATAATGATGAGAAACAGAGAATTAGAAACAACAAATAGCTCTAGTAATATGCCCGGTAGAAACCTTAAGTTGAAATGGCAGATTTGGGATACGTATATCAAAGATTGCAAACTGTAAATAATATCTATTGTATTATATGAGTTGATCTCCTTTAAACAAAAAAAGGGCTTTTTCCTGGTATGGATGATGGAGGATGTTTGGGGTTTTTGTTTTTTGTTCTATTTTTCTTTTTTGTTTTTTTTCTGTTGTATGTATTTTGTACTGGTACTATGTATTTGTGGAATGTTTTTTTTTATATGTGCTAAATAAAAAATAAAATAAAAAAACATATATAAAATCAGTAGGGGTCACCGGGGAAGGAAATATTATAAGATCCCATTTTTTATTCATTCTAAACCAGTCCTTCAATCCTGATTTAATTACTTTAATGGAATCTATTGATTTTATATCCTCTTTTTTATACCACAATATATGTTCCATGTTCATTATGGACATTATTGATTTCTCTATATACCACCATTTTGCAGGGTATTTCATGTAAGGCCACTTTAAAATTTGTAATAATCGAATTGCTTCATAATAGTCTAATATATATAGTGATGCCATGCCACCTCTAGAAAATTATCTTTTTATTATATTATAATTTATTTGTGGTTTTTGGTTTCTATAGATAAATTTGTCCAAAATCATCTGTATCTTTTTCAGCATATATTTTGGTATTTCTAAGGGTATCGCTCTCTTTAAGTAAGTAATCTTTGGTGATATTATCATTTTAATTGCTAATATCCCTCCAACCCAAGGTAATATTGGGTCTTTCCATTGTGCTAAAATATTTTTAATACAATGTAATAGTTGTTAAAATTATTCAAACCCAACTAAGTGTGGTGTAAATGTTATTCCGAAATAAGAGATCTTATTTTTATACCAGTTATATTGAAATTCTTTACTTAGTAGATCCCGATCTCGTCTAGAGAAATGTAACCACATTAATTCAGTTTTTTCAATATTAATTTTATAGTAGGAAACCCTACCAAAATTTCCTAACTGTTTGTGTAAAGATAATAACAAAGTTTTCGGGTTTGTTACTGTAATCAGCTCGTTGTCATCAAACAGCATTATTTTATTTCTGTCTTCCGCAATTTTAATTCCTTCTATTTTTTTTACATTTCCTAATACTTTCTGCGAGAGGTTCTATTATCATAGCAAAAATCAACGGGGAGAGAGGACAACCCTGTCTAGTTCTGTTTCGTATCTTAAATTTCTGTGTCTCAAATTCTATACCTGATACATATGCTGAGGGTTCGCTATGCAAAGCACCTTATGCAAAGGCTTTATCCGCATCCAATGACAGGGCCAAAAATGGGATCTTCATGGATCTGGCATATGTCAGTATGTCTATGAATCTTCCAATATTATCAACTGTCTGTCTATTTCGAACAAAACCAGTTTGGTCAAGATTAATTAGCTCCGGAAGTATTACATTCCTTCTTGTAGCTAATATCTTTGAATATAGCTTTATGTCGGTATTCATCAACAAAATAGGTCTATAGTTCTTGCATTCTGTCATATCCTTTCCAATTTTTGGAATTGTAACTATAGCAGCCTCAAGCATTTCTGGAGGAGCTATTCCTTTCACCTTTATTTAATTGAAAGCTATTTTCAAATGATCAGTTAGGATAGGAGCAAACATGTTATAATACTGATTAGGAAACCAATCAGGTCTGAGTGATTTATCTACTTTAAGATTAGCTATAGCAATATGTATTTCTTTCTTTGAGATTTCTTTGTCTAAACTTTCTAATTGTTCTTCTGTCACTTTCAGGAGATCTATGTTCAACAAAAACTCATATATTTCTTGCTTAGATGGTTTGATAAAATATCTTCCATCTTCTCAATTATATAAAGGTCTTTATAGTAGTCAAAAAAAACTTTAGCAATTTCTTGCGGTTTTCTACAATATTTCCCTTCTTTGGTTTTAATTGTATAAATTATTTTCTGTACTTCTCTTTTATTTAATTTGTTTGCTAGCACTCTTCCTGATAACTTTAGCTAAATTCACATACAATTCTCTCAGAGTTAATCCTCTCTGTTTTTTCCATTGTTTATCCCACTTTATCATCAAGCATCTAGCATATGCTTTGTGTGTATTCCAGATCAGTGTTCCTGAATCAACTGAATTAGAATTGCTCTCAAAGAAGTCCATCAATTATCCCGCCATTATTTTCTTTTAGTAAGGCTATATTAATCTTCCTATATTGACTTTTATAATGTTTTTGTTGTTGATTTCCAATTTGCATTACCACCATTGAGTGGTCAGACCAATAAATGGGCTTAATATCTATATTACTAATTAATTCTATTGTTATTTCATCTACCAGGAAGTAGTCCAATCTAGAATAGACGTTATGCCTATAAGAGAAATTCGTATAGTCTCTTTGATTGTCATGGAGAGCTTTCCAGGCATCATACATATCAAACCTGACTAAGGTGTTAAAAAAATGAGTTGCCCTTCTTTTTGTCTTAATGGCTGGTATAGGTTTAATTAAAGAATTCCTATCTAAGTCTGGTTCAAAGTACATATTTAAGTCACCACAGACTATCAAAGCTCCTCTTTTAATTTTATGAATGTATTTAATCAATTTATTCAAAAACGCATTTAGTCTTGTATTGGGTGATTATATATTAATTGGTTATTTATAGTTCCCAACCAAATTATAGTTCCCAACCAAATTATAGTTGTTTATAGTTCCCAACCTAGTGTTATTGTCTATTTCTCTATATTGTTCTATTGTATTTATATTTCTGTTGAATGAAATAGCCAATCCATGAGACTTACCTCTATAGTTAGTGGTAATCATAGAAGAAAAGCTTTTTGAATATAGGTTTGGCTGCCTTCCAGTGTGTATCTTGAAGGCAGGCAATATCTGGATTTTCTCTTTGCAATGTATATATTACTATTCTCCTTTTGTAAAGGGAATTGAGCCCTTGGACATATTGAGAAATAAATGCAAGTCCCATTACATCTTTCCAATCTATTATTCTTCAGGTTGTCCTCTCTCCACATCCTCTGCAAACTCCACTTCATTACAATACAACAAGAAATCAAGCATTTACATACAAAGAATATCTCTTTCATCTCTAAAATTTCACTCAGCAGAAAATAGATTTCAATATCTGTCCTTATCTACAAATTGATACGGGTTGAGAGAAATACCTGGTCAGTTTTAGTCCTTGTTAGTTCAAAGAGCTAATTACTGGTAACTAAAGTCCTAATGTCAACATCTTCTTCAATTCCTAATTCAGAGTTATTACCTAATGAGAGCTGTCTCTCATCAGGTATTAATTCTTCTTTACTCATCAATGTCTGCTCTCTTCCTCTCCTCCCCATATTTATAAGTTATCGCCATTGATATTCCACTTCAAAAATGGAATAGTTTTTATTCTATTCTATTTGAGTGTTTAAGTACTAAATCGATAATATCTTATTCTATGTAAAATACAGTATTTATATAAAGTGTAAAGAGGACAATTTTCCCTTATCCTCTTTTAATCTCATAAACTACTTTCAAATAGTGCTATGTTAAAACTAATACTTATATTATCAAGTGTAAATGTCATCCATAGTCATCTGTGAGACTTCTAATCCTCCCAGGTTTACTACTAGGCCTTCAAAATATACCTTAATTATATACAATTTGTTAAAGTGTTGTTTTCTTTTTTCCCCCTAAACCTATAATGTCTATATATATATACTGTAATTTTTATATAACGTGCAAAAAGGGAAATTCTCCCCTATCATCTAGATCTCCTAGACTATATCCAAAAGATTTTACATAACTACTAGTACTTGTATTTTCAAACGTGTATTAGAATCGTATTTATCTGTGAAATTTCAAAAGCTTCCTAAATGTACTACTAATCCTTAAATTTGTACCTTAATTATATATCACTTGTGAAAACATTTTTTATTCTATTTTATATCTTTAATCCTAAATTTCCTTTAGAGTAACAGAGTGATTTGTTAACTAAACCAATGCTTTTTGTTATTTTACGAAATTCTCTTTTGTTATGTAAAGTATTACTTGAAAGAGCTGAGAAAATAATCAGTTTCTCATGTGGGGTGTGAAAGTTACCCATAGTCTTAGCTGTTATATCTTTAATCTTAAGTTTCCTTTAGAGTAAGGGAGTGATTTGTTAACTAAACCAATGGCAAACCTAAAAAAAGAAATTAATAAATAAAAAAATGGAGAAGGGGAATTGAGTGAGAAAAAGAAAGTCAGCAGCTTTACTTCTGCTAAAGTCAACGCTGGACTTTAGTCCATTCTAGTTGCTGGAGCTTTAATTGATCTATCTAGTGAAGTCTCAAATGGGATTTGCAATTTTTTTAGATATTTTTCTGCCTCACTTAAAGAGCAAAAAGTAATTAGCTGGTTATCTCTATTTACCAGTATTTTGGTTGGGTAACCTATCTATATGGTATTTTCTCTGTTCTCCATGCTTTTTGTTATTGTACAAAATTCTATTCTGTTATGTAAAGTATTACTTGAAAGATCTGAGAAAATTATCAGTTTATCAAGTGGGGTTTGAAAGTTACCCATAGTCCTAGATTTTCTAAGGATATCCTCTTTATAGGAGTAGTTATGTAGTCGTAACTATTACATGCCTCCGGGTATCATTTGGGAGACCTGCTGGAAGCGTCAATCTGTGTACCCTATCTATCCTATCATCTCCCAGACTATCTGGTTTAGCTAGTGATAAGAAAAATGATAAGATATATAAAGCCAATTCCTTAGTTGGTACATTTTTTGGAACTCCTTTTATTCTCAAATTGTTATGCCTTGAATAATCCTTGTATTGGGTCTATTTAAGTTTGAAAGAACTTAGTTTTCCAAAGATTTCACATACAGTGCCTTGCAAAAGTATTCACCCCACTTGACTTTTTACCTATTTTGTTACATTACAGCCTTAAGTTCAATGTTTTTTTAATCTGAATTGTATATGATGGATCAGAACACAATAGTCTAAGTTGGTGAAGTGAAATGAGAAAAATATATACATAAAACTATTTTTTAGAAATAGAAAACAGAAAATTGGCATGTGAGAATTTATTCCGCTACCTTTGTTATGAAGCCCATAAAAAGCTCTGGTAAAACCAATTACCTTCAAAAGTCACATAATTAGTGAAATGATGTCCACCTGTGTTCAATCTAAATGTCACATGATCTGTCATTACATATACACACTTTTTTGAAAGGCCCCAGAGGCTGCAACACCTAAGCAAGAGGCACCACTAACAAAACACTACCATGAAGACCAAGGAACTCTCCAAACAAGTAAGGGACAATGTTGTTGAGAAGTACAAGTCAGTGTTAGATTATAAAAAAATATCCAAATCTGTGATGATCCCCAGGAGCACCATTAAATCTATCATAACCAAATGGAAAGAACATGGCACAACAGAAAACCTGCCAAGAGACGGCCTCCCACCAAAACTCACGGACCAGGCAAGGAGGGCATTAATCAGAGAGGCAGCACAGAGACCTAAGGTAACCCTGGAGGAGCTGCAGAGTTCCACAGCAGAGACTGGAGTATCTGTACAGAGGACGACAATAAACCGTACGCTCCATAGCGTTGGGCTTTATGGCAGAGTGGCCAGAAGAAAGCCATTACTTTCAGCAAAAAACAAAATGGCACATTTGAGTTTGCGAAAAGGCATGTGGGAGACTCACAAAATGGATGGAGGAAGGTGTTCTGGTCTGATGAGACTAAAATTTAACTTTTCGGCCATCAAAGAAAACGCTATGTCTGGCACAAACCCAACACATCACATTACCCAAAGAACACCATGTTTTTTAGCAGCCGGGACTGGGAAACTGGTCAGAGTTGAGGGAAAGATGGATCGTGCTAAATACAGGGATATTCTTGAACAAAACCTGTACCACTCTGTACGTGATTTGAGACTAGGACGGAGGTGCACCTTCCAGCAGGACAATGACCCCAAACACACTGCTAAAGCAACACTTGAGTGGTTTAAGGGGAAACATGTAAATGTGTTAGAATGGCCTAGTCACAGCCCAGACCTCAATCCAATAGAAAATCTGCGGTCAGACTTAGATTGCTGTTCACAAGCGCAAACCATCCAACTTGAAGGAGCTGGAGCAGTTTTGCATGGAGGAATGGGCAAAAATCCTAGTGGTAAGATGTGGCAAGCTCATAGAGACTTATCAAAAGCGACTTGGAGCTGTGATTGCCGCAAAACCTTCCTCTACAAAGTATTGACTTACTTGTTGTTTGCTTTACAAAAAAAAAAAAAAAGCATCTTCAAAGTTGTGGGCATGTTCTGTAAATTTAATTATGCAAATCCTCAAACAATCCATTAATTCCAGGTTGTGAGGCAACAAAACACGAAAAATGCCAAGGGGGGTGTATACTTTTGCAAGGCACTGTATGTTATCATAGAGAGATGATCATTAATTAACTTCTTATTTTTTACTTCTATCTCCTCAGTTCTGCTCATAAGACTTTTTATAGCCCAAGTGTTATTTAAAATGTCTTGTGTTAGCTCCGCCTTAAGAGAAATTTGAAATTCACTAAGTAGTTTTTTTCATGGTAGATATAGTTAATGGTTCTTCTTATTCATCTAACATTAATTTGGAGGTCCTAGTAGAGTTCTCTCTTTGAAGTCTGAACCAGAAAGAGAAGATTCTATTTGGGAAGGAAGTGTAAGAACTCATTCAGTGCTCTAGAGTTTATCTTTTTATACTTTTCTTTAGTTTTTACTGGGTTTTGGCCTTTATTCTTCATCCTTATTATTATAATCAGCTATTTCCATTAATATTATAATTTACATTTCTCTTATTTTTTATTATTCTGTGAATACTATATATCCCTTGATTTATAAGTTTTTTTCCTAGATTTCCTTTAATCAATTTTATTAAATCCCAGTTAACTGTATATACTGTAGCTGATAAGATGTGGCAGTGTATAATTAATATTATAACAGTTATAAGTTAGTCTTATTGCAGTTGTAAGTAATTATTCACATCTGTGTTCAAAGCATGAATCTAATAGCTTTTCTACACCACAAACCTCTTATTTACAATCAAAGCATACATTAAAACACACAATAAAAAAATATATTACAATATTGTATAGTCCATGAGATAGCTGCCATCTTCCTTAGCTGTAATCAATGTTGACGAATCAAATGCGAAATTTAAGAGAATCAGATCTAGACCCATTGATCTTTATATCTTCATAGAACAGTAATCTCAGAAGTTATTTCCCTCAAGGGATATACAATGTCTTAGGCCATGGTCGGTTTGTTCCCTAGCTTTTTCTATACTGGGATTTTTTTTCTCCAGTTTCCCTGAATTACCCTGATATTAGTCTCTTATTAACACAATTTCAGTCTCTTTGTCCTTGCTTCTCAGAGTAAACCAAAAAATAATTATATTATCCAGTAGGCAATAACATCTGTTCCTGATTATTCAGACTCTCTCTCTCTCTCTGTATATATATATATATATATATATATATATATACACACACACACACACACACACCGTATATACTCGAGTATAAGCCGACCTGAGTATAAGCCGAGGCACCCATTTTACCACAAAATACTGGGTAAAATGAGTGACTCGAGTATAAGCCGAGGGTGGGAAATGTGCTGCCCCCTGTGTCCCTCTTGTGCCCTCTGTGTCCCCCTTTCTCTCTGTGTTTCTTCTCACCTCTCCCTTCCCTGTGTCTCTTCTCCACTCTCCCTTCCCTGTGTCTCTTCCAACCTCTCCCTTCCCTGTGTCTCTTCCCCCCTCCCTTATCACCCTCCTCAACCCCACTCCTCAACCTCCCTCCTCATCCTTAACCTCCCTCCTCATCCTCAACCTCCCTCCTCAACCTCCCTCCTCATCCTCAACCTCCCTCCTCATCCTCAACCCCATCCTCAACCTCCCTCCTCATCCTCAACCCCCCTCCTCAACCCCTCATCCTCAACCTCCCTCCTCATCCTCAACCTCCCATCCTCAACCCCTTCCTCAACCTCCCTCCTCAACCCCCCCATCCTCATCCTCAACCCCCCATCCTCAACCTCCCTCCTCAACCTCAACCCCCCTCAACCCCAACCTCCCTCCTCAACCTCAACCCCCCTCAACCTCCCCCCTCAATCCCCCTCAACCCCAACCCCCCTCCTCAACCCCCCTCCTCAACCTAAACCCCCCTCAACCCCCTCCTCCACCTAAACCCCCCTGAATACCTTCTCCCCTCACTTACCTGCTTGTGCTCCGGCCTCCGGAGGGAGGGAAAGAGACATGGGGGGGGTAGAGAGACACACGGGGGGGGGGGGGGGTTAGAGACACACGGGAGGGTTAGAGACACACGGGGGGTAGAGAGACACAGGGGGGTTAGAGAAACACGGGGGGAGAGTGACTCGAGTATAAGCCGAGGGGACCCTTTTTTGCCTTAAAAAAAGGGCTGAAAAACTCGGCTTATACTCGAGTATATACGGTATATATATATATATATATATATATATATATATATACAGTAAATATTAAGAAGAGTATAGAAGCAAGGGAAGCAAAAATAATTCCACTATACAAATCCCTAGTACGCCCTCATTTGGAATATGGAGGACAATTTTGGGCACCACTTCATAAAAAGGACATTTTAGAGCTGGAAAAAGTACAGAGGAGGGCAACAAAACTAATAAGGCGAATGGAGGGGCTAAGTTATGAAGAAAGATATTTTTAAATAAAAAGGGCATTGAGGGTTATCTGGGTTAACTAGAGAGGGAGTATTGATCCAGGGAGAAGTCCGGTTCACCAGTATCTGGGGTCAGAAAGGAATTTTATATATTTTAATTCCCTTTTGAGATGTTTGGCAAAGTTTCACTGGGGGGGGGGTTCTGTTTGCTTCCTCTGGACCATTTAACAATTAATCTGCATATTACACACATCAGGGGAGATCTAAAAAGGCTGAACTTGATGGATTAAAAATATTTTTTCAACCTCAACAATTTCTATATATTTATAAATAAATATATATATATATATATATATATATATATATATATATATATATATATATATATATATATAACATTTCTGTAGTGTACATAGTTTGGGATTCCATGCCCAGATGGTTGGGGAGGCATGTGGGGCACCAGAGGGGCCAGAGGGTATGGGCCGGGGTGGGGCAGAGGGGGTTAATATAAAATAATTAGACTACACTGAGGCCCACCAGAGGAGGGCCCTGGTGCATGGTACTGCCTCCACTGGCGGTAGCCCAGCCCCTGATTTAAGGGTTGGGAGATGGAAGATTTAGAGTTGTGAGTAATGGTTGAAAAGTATTATCTCACAGAAAGGGTAATAGATAAGCGGAGCAGACTTCCAGTGGAAGTGATAGAGTCCTCAGTTAATAAGATTAAGCATGTCTGGGACTGGCATGAAGCTATCGGGATATTTAATTTAGCTTTTAGGTAGATAGAATGGGCAGCGAAATACAACCCAAGCTTGGCTATCTCTCCAACTATGTTACAACGTGCAGCACTATTTGAGCACAACATGAAGGTGATAATACTAATATCACACTGTGGGTATACTCTGGTACATTACGCAGCTGACGCCCCAGACCGCTGCATTCCTGCCCAGGACACACCATGACCCCAACCAATGCCATATTTATACAGGCACCACTAGGGTCCCATGACTGGCCTTGAAATAACTGCAGTTTCCTCCCAGGATTTTTAAATCCAAGGTCTGTTTTCAAAATCCACTGATTGTATAATATAAATCTTCCAGGTGTTTATTCCTTCTTTTTGGGACTAGGAACAATTCCCATAATGAACAAACTGAGTGTTATTCAGTGGGTATTTTGTTTGCCTTCCTCTGGATTAACTCAATCAGTAATAAAAGGATCAGACGGGATATTAAAGACTTAAACTTTATAGACAAATAGTGTTTTATTTAAATCTATCACAATGTAACTATGATTACTCTGTGTAAACAGCAAGCGTTGCAAATAATGCTGCAATTAAACAGCTGTAGATCTATATTTAAAGGGATCTGTCACTCCAAAATCAAGTTGTTGTTTCACAAAGAGCATAAAAACTGGCTATATGTTGTATTATCCATTTTTTCTAGAATTAATCAATCCTTGGAAATGTGATATTGTTGTTGCTGTATTATATGCAAATTATACACTCACACTTATTAATCAAATGCTCAGTCGGCTTGTCTGTTTCTGTAGTAAATAAAGACCCCTAATGTTTTCAGGCAATTAGACCCCTCTCCCACCTTTATCAAGAACTCTGAGTTGTACATTAGCATATTGAGACGCACATTAGCATTCAGGAGCAGCATAGTAAATTCTAAATATTTCAGAAATGATTTACTGCATAGAAAAAGTGCTAGTACAACATATAGTCAGTTTTTAATGATACTTAATATTAAATCAAGTTCCTGTTGGGGTGACCCCTTTAAAGAATACTTCTCATGGGTAAACTATCTTTAAAAAGTAAAAAAATGAATAGAGCATTTCATTTGTTACAATGTTATTATTTTATGCTTACACCATAGTCTTGTTGATTGCTGAACCTTACACTGCTGCAATGGAATAAGTCAGATAAAATGCCCCATTCTGAGATAGCTGCTGTAATAAACGGCTCGGTAAAGGAAATGGAACTTCCCAGGAAAGAATACCTTCATATAAAAATTATATATATATATGTATAAGTGCTGTATGTTTTTTTTTTGTTGGTTTCTAAAAACATTTTGCCCAATATCAACTTTAGCTATTAAATATTCCATAAAGGAAAATGGTACCATACTAAGCATAGTGTGCCCCTTCTTGCATACATTGGCACTAATTAGTATAAAGGAACTCGCAGGAAAAAATGTGTAATTCTTAATTACTATAGTATCAAATAAATGGCTAGTACAAGATAAGGCTAAGAACTCATCACCAAGGCAATAACACTTCAACTGAAACCATGTAGTTTTCCCCATTGGACCATGTGCGTGAGCACCACCACTTGTAAGCTCCCAGGGATCGGGTATATTGGTTCCCTATGGAAATATGTGGTTTGACTTAACCATCGTTAAGGATAAGAAGCAAACCTGACTGTCTTGAAAATCAAATAAAAACTGTTCATTCGAAAAAGTTCCAGTTTTATCCTCCGAATATAAATGTTTTAGTGATCCAATATCTTGAAGTGCAACATTGCGACTTTTTATGGATTTTAGTTTTCTGTAGCACCTTTGTTCCTTATTTTTCCATTTATTTCCTTTCTCCTGTGACTTCCATCCTAGCAGACCTTATATCCTGTGATATATCACATATATAGTTGTCGTAATTGCGAGTTCGTTGGTAAAGCTATTTTAAAAGTTACGAGTTGCACACGCCGTAATCCTTTGTCGCTCATTGTGAGCCCTGTAAGACTTTGAAAAGAGGACGGCTTTAACGGCCGCCATTTTTTTCAAGCCCTAACTTGGGGACAGCCAGAATAGCACAATTGATTACAATTGATTACAAAATTAGCTTACAACACACACAGCACAGGGGGAGAGGCAGGGAGCCTGTAAGTGAGGTTGAAAGCTAATTTGCTATTCAATTGGTGCTTTATAGCAGACACAAAACGGCTAGGCGAGAAAAAAATGGCGTCCATAAAGCTGTAATTTTTTTTCAAGCCTGTAAATCCGAAGCACATTTGCTCAATTGCCCAAGCCTGCAAATGGTTTCAGACCCATAGATGCAAACAGGAGCACAGAGGAGGGAGAGGGGGGAGAAAGACACAGGGGAGGGAGTGGGGGAGAGGGTGGAAAGAGACACAGGGGAGGGAGAGGGGGGGGGGAAACACAGGGCAGGGAGCGGGGGCAAAGACACACGGGAGGGGGGGAAAGACACAGGGGAGAGGGGTAGAAGAGACACAGGGTGAGAGAGTGGGGAGAGGCCGAAGGCGTTCATCGCTGGGCTCGACATGAGCAAAGAAGGTACTCATTACGAGGACCGAAAGTTGCGGTTTGGATGACGCCTGCCGAAGGTGATCATAGCGAGCTACATAAAGTAGAGGGGGGAGAGGTTCGCAATGAGAGCTGAAGGTGCTCATTGTGGAGCTCGCAATGAGCGCCGAAGGTTCTTATTGCGAAGCATTAAAGTGGTGAGTTGGCCAAGGCCTGCAATGAGTCGCGATGGGCACCAAAGGCTCTAATCGAGAGGCCCGTAAAGTAGACCGGGGGAGAGGCTCGCAATGAGCGCCGATGGCACTCATCGCAAGGCCCGCAAGTTAGATGGGGGAAATCCGCGTTTTGTGTGGCAAACAGAATTGCCAGGCTTTACATTTTATTGCCGTCAATATTGACGGGCAAGTCGCTAGTATATATATATATATATATATATATATATAGTTCTGTCAAGAAACACAAGAAATGGTTCTAACCAAATAGCTTATAAATATATTCACCTTTAGAAGTTGCTGATCACTTTGATTTAAAATTTGAGGGAAATTCCATGGTTGTATTTAGGTTTTATGGTACCTTATGCTTTTTGTATTGTGCCCCCTCCGGAGCCCCCTCAGCCCCCCAAATGACGCCACACACGTTATGCCGTTCAGGATTGCTGCCTAAACAAGAAGCCCCCGGCAGAGGAGTAAGAAAGGCATCAAGAGGGAAATGTGGTGAAGCTAAGGGGGCCCAGGGGAATGTTTGGGAGGGGGCAAGGGTGATGGTGCAACTGCACTGGGGCCTCCGAGAGGATGGCCCGGTGCATCGCACTGACTGCACTGTACCCTTTATTACTCCTCCTTTCTCCTTGGTGTGCCTTTATATTAAGATTACCTGAAATATATATATATAAAATATGTGTATATGGTCTTCTAGACAGACTTATCGAGACATAGCTGTGCAAATGAACACACTTCTCCATGATCCTGTATTGGCAATATAAAAATGTGTCACCCTAGGCCTCTGGGAAAACCATTATGGTTTGGATAAGGCCAATATCATTACTAACCCAGCAAATTAGGTGATAGAGAATTGACTCCATGCTTCCTGTAGTTGTGTGGTACCTCACTCAGTCCTGCTTCATGTCTTCTCTGTGGAGTCTCACATTGTCCGCCCTGCTCACGTCCCAATATATATATATAATAATCATATTAACACTCAACAGGGTGGCCAGTGAGCCCGGACACCAGAACCTGCTCATCCAGCAGCCCCTGGGAAGGAAGAGGGGCCTGAGACAGGTAAGAAGGAGCGGACCCTCCCTGTATTAGGGGTCTGTAAATAATTAAGTGAAATTGTGAGAAATCTGCACACAGGAAATATTTATATTTATGTTTGATATTTTTTTCTCAGTTAAATGTTTATTATAAATAACATTAAGCAATAAATTAACAAATATGTGCTATAAAATATTGCTTAAAGAGAAATGGAAAGTCCCTGGATGTTACTGGATATAAACAGCCTTATTAAATTGTGATTTGTCCAATTGAATAGGGCTCTATATAAGCACACAGCATATTTATTTTACAGAAGTCTTTAGTTAGTGATCTTCTATCCAAAAGCAAGGTCTTCACTAACTAAAAACATCTGTAAAAAAAAATACGCTACGTGCTTATATAGAGCCCTATTCAATTGGCAAAATCGCAATTTAATAAGGCTGATAATATCCCTGGATATTTATTACTTTTATGTGCTTTATTTTATTAACAAGTTCTTATAAACTCTATTTTACTGCCTAAAACCAAACAAGTAGTCCCTGGATTAATTACGAACAAAACTGAAACAATATTTAATATTTTCACTTATTTTTTTACATTTTTAAGTGCAATTGTTTTTTAAAATAATATAAATAAATATTAAATATTTTAATTGTTAAAATAAATTAATTAAAATGAATAAATGCAATGTTGGATAAATTTGACCATTTCACTGGTAACATATAAAGTGGCGTCTACACATTATGACGGCAATACCAATAAGATATCATTGGGACTGTGTTATTTGTGTTGTATTAACTCTTTGCTTCCTGCTACGCAGTCTCCAGACCTGTCAGATCTCTCCTTCTTTTTACCTCTGACTTAATATAAACGATAAACTGATACAATATAGGGGGATACTTACTAAGCTCTGCCGGTGCTTAGTTTAGTGAATCTCTCCCATAAATGTTTCTTTCTCAAAATGACCCCTTCCCAATTTAAAGAGACTGACACCTCTGCAGACTCCTGGCATCAAGGGGCTTGTGATTTATAGTGTGATTTATGGTGCCATGTCTGGATGTATGTTGGCAGTGCCCTGCATAGAATTCCTGAGATATTTGCTGCTTTCTGATTGGTCACTTAGGTAAGATATCCACCAATAGAATAGTTCTGTACTGAATATATTCATAATAAATATACATAACCGGTCACATTGGTTGTAAATTTGTATCAATAGCGGACATGTATATTGTACATTAATTCATATATTCATATATATAATACATTAATAATATATAAAAGTGACAGCAAATGTCCAGTTATTGCAAAATACTCAAATAAATAAACATAACTGCAATTGGTTTTTGTTATAGACTTTCAGTTCAAATGTTAGATAATTTAGCTTAAATGTTGGGTATTTTAAGCATAAATGATCATTACAGGGCCCCCCCTCTCTCTCACAAATCCTGCCTAAATTATATTAGAAAAAAAAAGTTTTACAAAAAAAATGGCGGCTTATATTCGGGCCAATACGGTAATTATTGGTCCTAGATAAGGAGAATTAGAGAAACGGATGTCCTTTATAGATAACTGGTGCTTAATATACCTAAATTTCAAGCTCAATTATTTAACAGATGCACTAAAAATGTTTAATAACAACCAGTCGCAATTGTCTTTATTTTTTATCTATTTATTCCTTGCAATAGTATTTAATACATCTATACTCGCAGTTGGCCACTTCTAGAAAGATATCTGACTGAGTGACCATTCAGCACAAATACCCCGGGAGCCCAGCACTGCCCAGCACTGTCCACTGGCACATGATGATCTGAGTCTTCCTGAATGTTAATATCTCCCCTGTATTGCCGTGTAACAGGGGACTTTCTCTCCCTCTCACCTGGTTCAGCTCCGAAGACCCCTCCTCTCTCGCCAGAAAACGCAAACTGAACCACGAAGCCGCCATGGGGCCAGACTGTCCACCACTCGCCGGAGTATACAGCCCCGAGCCAAGCAGATAGGTGAGGACAAGGGCAGGTGTGTATATATATATATATATATATATATATACAGTATCTCACAAAAGTATGTACACCCCTCACATTTTTGTAAATATTTTATTACCGTATATACTCAAGTATAAGCCGAGTTTTTCAGCCCTTTTTTTAAGACTAAAAAGGGCCCCCTCGGCTTATACTCGAGTCATTCTCCCCCCGTGTCTCTCTAACCCCCCCGTGTCTCTCTAACCCCCCCGTGTCTCTTTAGCTCCCCCCATGTCTCTTTCCCTCCCCCCACCTCATCCTCAACCCCCCTCCTCATCCTCAACCCCCCTCCTCATTCTAAACCCCCCTCCTCATTCTAAACCCCCCAAAATACCTCCCCCGGCACCCGGTATATGCTTGTAACGGAGCTGGAACACGCAGTCCAAAATCTCCGCTGGTATACAGTAAAATACCCAAGAGGCACTACAGTTTCACCATCCCCGACCTCCCATATTGGACGACACACAATTTGGGAGTCAAATGAATACTGACTTTATTTACCTTTACAGAAATATATATACATCTCTTTGGCCACAGGTAATACACATGCCCATATTTGGCCGCACAATACACATAAAGAGAACAATAGGTGGGTCACACCTCCCTGGCAACTTTGATACAATCAGACATTGATTCAATTACACTTCTTTGTTCTTATCTGAGAATGAAAACACTGTATACAATAGACTTCCTTTATCTTATGCGGAGTCGCTGTAACAGGATTATCTCCCATGCCAAGTAGCTGCAAATGTCTGGGACAATATTCTGCAGAGCATCAACCAACATACATATAGTAGGATCATATTTTAACCATAATAATCATAAAACAGGGTAAAACAGTGATGGGTTCCGCTACACACCTCCCCCGTGACCATAAGCCGGCATACACGGTCTGATCCCAACGGATCGGCCTGGGGATGTCCGGACAAAAGTATTTGTTGGTCAATTCTCTAGTTTGACAACCCATCAGCATTACTGCAATTCACATTTACTCACATTTCACATATCCCCAGATAGCTGGGATCTGAGCGCACAAAACTACTGAATAGAGCTCAGATCCTCTTCACACAGTTCAATTGCCATGTAGCTAAAGTCTTTCCCATAGTCTTTCATTATATGAATGGGCTCCATGACATAGCTATCTGGACAGGCTGCGGGCGCAGAGACCACGGTCCCATCTGCTCCGTCTGGGTGATTGGTGTCTCCCCTGGTTAGGGTAAACTGTCGCTGGGGGGGAAGGACGACACCTTCTGCTCCCTGGGGTACACACTGCCGCTGGGGGGGAAGGACGACACCTTCTGCCCCCTGGGGTTCACACTACCGCTGAGGGGGAAGGACGACACCTTCTGCCCCCTGGGGTTCACACTGCCGCTGGGGGGAAAGGACGACACCTTCTGCCCCCTGGGGTTCACACTGCCGCTGGGGAGGAAGGACGGCCCCTTCTGCTCCCTGGGGTACACACTGCCGCTGGGGAGGAAGGACGACACCTTCGGCTCCCTGGGGAACACGCTGCCGCTGGGGAGGAAGGACGACACCTTCGGCTCCCTGGGGTACACACTGCCGCTGGGGGGGAAGGACGATACCTTCGACCCCCTGGGGTACACACTGCCGCTGGGGGGGGGGAATTAGTTGGAGTATTCCACGTGGAGCGGTTTCTGTTTCTGGGACAGTCTCTCTGCATGTGACCCTGCTGGTTACACGTGTGGCACCTGATGTACCGTGGAGGGGTTTGGTAGTTCCCACCACCCGGACGCAGTGCTGGGGGGGGGTTAATGGTGGGAGGTGGGTTAGCAGCTCCCAAGATGGACCGCTCCCGTGCCAGCTGCTTTTCCATTATGGATTTGTGGACATCTGTCATTAACCATTCCAAGGTTTTCATGGGAAGCGTACCTGGGAAAAAGGCCAGTCTGCTTTGGAGTTCTCTTTGAAACTCAGTCTGTGGGGTAATAAGAGGTACTGTAACCATGAGTTCCTTTCTATCTGCATCCCTGTAGTCCGCGGCCGCCTCCTCCTCCTTATGATGGAACGCTGTCTGAAAACTAGCAGGTTCCATCCTGCTGTAGCCAGGGGCGCTGTACGGATACTAGCGTTGCCCTCAATTTGTACTCCACGGAATGGTGTCTCCTGTAGCTGTCCTTCTGACCGTGGGAACAATCCCACCACTGCCACCAAATGTAACGGAGCTGGAACACGCAGTCCAAAATCTCCGCTGGTATACAGTAAAATACCCAAGAGGCACTACAGTTTCACCATCCCCGACCTCCCATATTGGACGACACACAATTTGGGAGTCAAATGAATACTGACTTTATTTACCTTTACAGAAATATATATACATCTCTTTGGCCACAGGTAATACACATGCCCATATTTGGCCGCACAATACACATAAAGAGAACAATAGGTGGGTCACACCTCCCTGGCAACTTTGATACAATCAGACATTGATTCAATTACACTTCTTTGTTCTTATCTGAGAATGAAAACACTGTATACAATAGACTTCCTTTATCTTATGCGGAGTCGCTGTAACAGGATTATCTCCCATGCCAAGTAGCTGCAAATGTCTGGGACAATATTCTGCAGAGCATCAACCAACATACATATAGTAGGATCATATTTTAACCATAATAATCATAAAACAGGGTAAAACAGTGATGGGTTCCGCTACAATGCTAATGACGTGGCGCGCATGTGACGTCACATGAGCGCCGGGTCAAGAAGGAGCGGAGGCCAGAGCAGAAGCAGGTAAGTGAAGGGAAAGGGAGAGGGGGAGGTATTTAGGAGGGTTTAGAATGAGGAGGGGGGGTTTGGTTGAGGAGGGGTGTTGAGGAGGGGTGTTGAGGATGAGGAGGGAGGTTGAGGAGGGGGGTTGAGGTTGAGGAGGGGGGTTGAGGAGGGGGTTGAGAATGGGGTGGTTGAGGAGGGAGGATGAGGATGGGGGGTTGAGGAGGGGGATTGAGGAGGGAGCTTGAGAATGAGGAGGCGTTGAGGAGGGTGATAAGGGAGAGGGAAGAGACACAGGGAAGGGAGAGGGGGGAAGAGACACAGGGAAGGGAGAGGGGGAAGAGACACGAGAGAGAGAGGGGGGACACAGAGGGCACAAGAGGGACACAGGGGGCAGCAAATTTCCCACCCTCGGCTTATACTCGAGTCACTCATTTTACCCAGTATTTTGTGGTAAAATAGGTGCCTCGGCTTATACTCTGGTCGGCTTATACTCGAGTATATACGGTATATCTTTTCATGTGACAACACTGAAGAAATGACCCTCTGCTACAATGTGAAGTAGTAAGTGTACGGCCTGTATAACAGTGTAAATGTGCTGTCCCCTCAAAATAACTCAACACACAGCCAATAATGTCTATACCATTGGCAACAAAAATGAGTACACCGTAAGTGGAAATGTCCATATTCGGCCCAAAGTGTCAATATTTTGTGTGACCACCATTATTTTCCAGCACTGCCTTTACCCCAGCATGGAGTTCACCAGAGCTTCACAGGTTGCCACTGGTGGATGTTAGAGAGCTTTCACTCCCCCACCTTCCGATGAGTGCTGTCGGCACGGGGGAGCTACAGTTCATTGAGGGAACCATGAATGCCAACATGTACTGTGAACTCCTGAAGCAGAGCATGATCCCCTCCCTCTGGAGACTGGGCCGCAGGACAGTAATCCAGCATGATAACAACCCCAAACCCACCTCCAAGGTGATGGACTGGCCAAGCATGTCTCCAGACCTAAACTCTATTGAGCATCTGTGGGGCATCCTCAAATGGAAGGTGGGGGAGTGCAAGGTCTCTAACATCCACCAGCTCCGTGATGTCATCATGGAGGAGTGGAAGAGGTCTCCAGTGGTAACCTGTGAAGATCTTGTGACCTCCATGCCCATGACGGTTAAGGCAGTGCTGAAAAATAATGGTGGCCACACAAAATATTGACACCTTGGGCATAATTTGGACATTTCCTAATTCCAGGGGTGTACTCAGTTTTGTGAGCTACTGTATATATATATATATATATATATATATATATATATATATATATACATATATATAAATAAATATATATATATATATATATATATATATATATATATATATATGTGTGAATAATCAGAGTATTGCAGTGAATAGTGATACCTTTTTTATTGGACAAACGTATTCATAATAAAGCGACAAGCTTTCGAGAGATAATGCCTCTCTTTATCAAGTCAAAAAGCGATAATGATACAAGTATGAACTAAAAACAGCAATATATATATATATAATGTATATACTCAGTGGAACTATACTATGTGGTGTATTAGTGATCAGTGCCTATAGATGCGCAGTGTATTCATGATCAGGGTATATGTGGGCCTCGTCAGTGAGGTGCAGCTGTACCCCTAATGCTGCTCAGTCTATTCATGATCAGGGTATATGTGGGTCTCGTCAGTGAGGTGCAGCTGTATCCCTAATGCTGCTCAGTGTATTCATTACAGGGTATATGTGGGCCTCGTCAGTGAGGTGCAGCTGTACCCCCTAATGCTGCTCAGTGTATTCATGATCAGGGTATATGTGGACCCCGTCAGTGAGGTGCAGCTGTACCCCCTAATGCTGCTCAGTGTATTCATGATCAGGGTATATGTGGGTCTCGTCAGTGAGGTGCAGCTGTACCCCTAATGCTGCTCAGTGTATTCATGATCAAGGTATATGTGGGCTTCGTCAGTGAGGTGCAGCTGTACCCCTAATGCTGCTCAGTGTATTCATGATCAGGGTATAAGTGGGTCTCGTCAGTGAGGTGCAGCTGTACCCCTAATGCTGCTCAGTGTATTTATGATCAGGGTATATGTGGGCCTCGTCAGTGAGGTGCAGCTGTACCCCTAATGCTGCTCAGTGTATTCATGATCAGGGTATATGTGGGCCTCGTCAGTGAGGTGCAGCTGTACCCCCTAATGCTGCTCAGTGTATTCATGATCAGGGTATATGTGGGCCCCGTCAGTGGGGTGCAGCTGTACCCCCTAATGCTGCTCAGTGTATTCATGATCAGGGTATTTGTGGGCCTCCCCAGTGGGGTGCAGCTGTACCCCTAATGCTGCTCAGTGTATTCATGATCAGGGTATATGTGGGCCTCGTCAGTGAGGTGCAGCTGTACCCCCCAATGCTGCTCAGTGTATTCATGATCAGGGTATATGTGGGCTTCATCAGTGAGGTGCAGCTGTACCCCCTAATGCTGCTCAGTGTATTCATGATCAGGTTATATGTGGGCCTCTTCAGTGAGGTGCAGCTGTACCCCCTAATACTGCTCAGTTTATTCATGATCAGGGTATATGTGGGCCTCGTCAGTGAGGTGCAGCTGTACCCCTAATGCTGCTCAGTGTATTCATGATCAGGGTATATGTGGGCCTCGTCAGTGAGGTGCAGCTGTACCCCTAATGCTGCTCAGTGTATTCATGATCAGGGTATATGTGGGCCTTGTCAGTGGGGTGCAGCTGTACCCCTAATGCTGCTCAGTGTATTCATGATCAGGGTATATGTGGGCCTCGTCAGTGAGGTGCAGCTGTACCCCTAATGCTGCTCAGTGTATTCATGATCAGGGTATATGTGGGCCTCGTCAGTGAGGTGCAGCTGTACCCCTAATGCTGCTCAGTGTATTCATGATCAGGGTATATGTGGGCCTTGTCAGTGGGGTGCAGCTGTACCCCTAATGCTGCTCAGTGTATTCATGATCAGGGTATATGTGGGCCTCGTCAGTGAGGTGCAGCTGTACCCCTAATGCTGCTCAGTGTATTCATGATCAGTGTATATGTGGGCCTTGTCAGTGAGGTGCAGCTGTACCCCTAATGCTGCTGAGTGTATTCATGATCAGGGTATATGTGGGCTTCGTCAGTGAGGTGCAGCTGTACCCCTAATGCTGCTCAGTGTATTCATGATCAGGGTATATGTGGGCCATGTCAGTGAGGTGCAGCTGTACCCCTAATGCTGCTCAGTGTATTCATGATCAGGGTATATGTTGGCCTCGTCAGTGAGGTGCAGCTGTACCCCTAATGCTGCTCAGTGTATTCATGATCAGGGTATATGTGGGCCTTGTCAGTGAGGTGCAGCTGTACCCCTAATGCTCCTCAGTGTATACATGATCAGGGTATATGTGGGCCTCGTCAGTGAGGTGCAGCTGTACCCCCTAATGCTGCTCAGGTATTCATGATCAGGGTATATGTGGGCCTCGTCAGTGAGGTGCAGCTGTACCCCCTAATGCTGCTCAGGTATTCATGATCAGGGGATATGTGGGCCTCGTCAGTGAGGTGCAGCTGTACCCCTAATGCTGCTCAGGTATTCATGATCAGGGTATATGTGGGCTTCGTCAGTGAGGTGCAGCTGTACCCCCTAATGCTGCTCAGTGTATTCATGATCAGGGTATATGTGGGCCTCGTCAGTGAGGTGCAGCTGTACCCCCTAATGCTGCTCAGGTATTCATGATCATGGTATATGTGTCCCTCGTCAGTGAGGTGCAGCTGTACCCCCTAATGCTGCTCAGGTATTCATGATCCGGGTATATGTGGGCCTCGGCAGTGAGGTGCAGCTGTACCCCCTAATGCTGCTCAGGTATTCATGATCAGGGTATATGTGGGCCTCGTCAGTGAGGTGCAGCTGTACCCCCTAATGCTGCTCAGTGTATTCATGATCAGGGTATATGTGGTCTTTGTTAGTGAGGTGCAGCTGTACCCCCTAATGCTGCTCAGTGTATTCATGATCAGGGTATATGTGGGCCCCGTCAGTGAGGTGCAGCTGTACCCCCTAATGCTGCTCAGTGTATTCATGATCAGGGTATATGTGGGCCTCGTCAGTGAGGTGCAGCTGTACCCATAATGCTGCTCAGTGTATTCATGATCAGGGTATATGTGGGCCTCGTCAGTGAGGTGCAGCTGTACCCCCTAATGCTGCTCAGTGTATTCATGATCAGGGTATATGTGGGCCTCGTCAGTGAGGTGCAGCTGTACCCATAATGCAGCTCAGTGTATTCATGATCAGGGTATATGTGGGCCTCGTCAGTGAGGTGCAGCTGTACCCATAATGCTGCTCAGTGTATTCATGATCAGGATATATGTGGGCCTCGTCAGTGAGGTGCAGCTGTACCCCCTAATGCTGCTCAGTGTATTCATGATCAGGGTATACGTGGGCCTCTTTACTGAGGTGCAGCTGTACCCCTAATGCTGCTCAGTGTATTCATGATCAGGGTATATGTGGGCCTCGTCAGTGAGGTGCAGCTGTACCCCTAATGCTGCTCAGTGTATTCATGATCAGGGTATATGTGGGCATCGTCAGTGAGGTGCAGCTGTACCCCTAATGCTGCTCAGTGTATTCATGATCAGGGTATATGTGGGCCCCGTCAGTGAGGTGCAGCTGTACCCCCTAATGCTGCTCAGTGTATTCATGATCAGGGTATATGTGGGCGTCGTCAGTGAGGTGCAGCTGTACCCCCTAATGCTGCTCAGTGTATTCATGATCAGGGTATATGTGGGCCCCGTCAGTGAGGTGCAGCTGTACCCCCTAATGCTGCTCAGTGTATTCATAATCAGGGTATATGTGGGCATCGTCAGTGAGGTGCAGCTGTACCACTAATGCTGCTCAGTGTATTCATGATCAGGGTATATGTGGGCATCGTCAGTGAGGTGCAGCTGTACCCCTAATGCTGCTCAGTGTATTCATGATCAGGGTATATGTGGGCCTCGCCAGTGAGGTGCAGCTGTACCCATAATGCTGCTCAGTGTATTCATGATCAGGGTATATGTGGGCCTCGTCAGTGAGGTGCAGCTGTACCCCTAATGCTGCTCAGTGTATTCATGATCAGGGTATATGTGGGCCCCGACAGTGAGGTGCAGCTGTACCCCCTAATGCTGCGCAGTGTATTCATGATCAGGGTATATGTGGGCCTCGTCAGTGAGGTGCAGCTGTACCCCTAATGCTGCTCAGTGTATTCATGATCAGGGTATATGTGGGTCTCGTCAGTGAGGTGCAGCTGTACCCCCTAATGCTGCTCAGTGTATTCATGATCAGGGTATATGTGGGCCGCGCCAGTGAGGTGTAGGTGTACCCCTAATGCTGCTCAGTGTATTCATGATCAGGGTATATGTGGGTCTCGTCAGTGAGGTGCAGCTGTACCCCCTAATGCTGCTCAGTGTATTCATGATCAGGGTATATGTGGGCCGCGCCAGTGAGGTGCAGCTGTACCCCCTAATGCTGCTGAGTGTATTCATGATCAGAGTATATGTGGGCCTCGTCAGTGAGGTGCAGCTGTACCCCCCAATGCTGCTCAGTGTATTCATGATCAGGGTATATGTGGGCCTCGTCAGTGAGGTGCAGCTGTACCCCCTAATGCTGCTCAGTGTATTCATGATAAGGGTAAATGTGGGTCTCGTCAGTGAGGTGCAGCTGTACCCCTAATGCTGCTCAGTGTATTCATGATCAGGGTATATGTGGGCCTCGTCAGTGAGGTGCAGCTGTACCCCTAATGCTGCTCAGTGTATTCATGATCAGGATATATGTGGGTCTCGTCAGTGAGGTGCAGCTGTACCCCTAATGCTGCTCAGTGTATTCATGATCAGGGTATATGTGGGCCCCGTCAGTGAGGTGCAGCTGTACCCCCAATGCTGCTCAGTGTATTCATGATCAGGGTATATGTGGGCCCCGTCAGTGAGGTGCAGCTGTACCCCCAATGCTGCTCAGTGTATTCATGATCAGGGTATATGTGGGCCTCGTCAGTGAGGTGCAGCTGTACCCCTAATGCTGCTCAGTGTATTCATGATCAGGGTATATGTGGGCCCCGTCAGTGAGGTGCAGCTGTACCCCCAATGCTGCTCAGTGTATTCATGATCAGGGTATATGTGGGCCTCGTCAGTGAGGTGCAGCTGTACCCCTAATGCTGCTCAGTGTATTCATGATCAGGGTATATGTGGGCCCCGTCAGTGAGGTGCAGCTGTACCCCCAATGCTGCTCAGTGTATTCATGATCAGGGTATATGTGGGCCTCGGCAGTGAGGTGCAGCTGTACCCCTAATGCTGCTCAGTGTATTCATGATCAGGGTATATGTGGGCCTCGTCAGTGAGGTGCAGCTGTACCCCTAATACTGCTCAGTGTATGCATGAACCGGGAATATGTGGGCCTCGTCAGTGAGGTGCAGCTGTACCCCCCAATGCTGCTCAGTGTATTCATGATCAGGGTATATGTGATTCTCGTCAGTGAGGTGCAGCTGTACCCCTAATGCTGCTCAGTGTATTCATGATCAGGGTATATTTGGGCCTCGTCAGTGAGGTGCAGCTGTACCCCCTAATACTGCTCAGTGTATTCATGATCAGGATATATGTGGGTCTCGTCAGTGCGGTGCAGCTGTACCCCCTAATGCTGCTCAGTGTATTCATGATCAGGGTATATGTGGGCCCCGTCAGTGAGGTGCAGCTGTACCCCCTAATACTACTCAGTGTATTCATGATCAGGGTATATGTGGGCCTCGTCAGTGAGGTGCAGCTGTACCCCCTAATACTACTCAGTATATTCATGATCAGGGTATATGTGGGCCTCGTCAGTGAGGTGCAGCTGTACCCCCTAATGCTGCTCAGTGTATTTATGATCAGGGTATATGTGGGCCTCGTCAGTGAGGTGCAGCTGTACCCCTAATGCTGCTCAGTGTATTCATGATCAGGGTATATGTGGGCCTCGTCAGTGAGGTGCAGCTGTACCCCCTAATGCTGCGCAGTGTATTCATGATCAGGGTATATGTGGGCCTCGTCAGTGAGGTGCAGCTGTACCCCTAATGCTGCTCAGTGTATTCATGATCAGGGTATATGTGGGCCTCATCAGTCAGGTGCAGCTGTACCCCCTAATGCTGCTCAGTGTATTCATGATCAGGGTATATGTGGGCCTCGTCAGTGAGGTGCAGCTGTACCCCTAATGCTGCTCAGTGTATACATGATCGGGGTATATGTGGGTCTCGTCAGTGAGGTGCAGCTGTACCCCCTAATGCTGCTCAGTGTATTCATGATCAGGGTATATGTGGGCCTCGTCAGTGAGGTGCAGCTGTACCCCCTAATGCTGCTCAGTGTATTCATGATCAGGATATATGTGGGTCTCGTCAGTTAGGTGCAGCTGCGCCCCCTAATGCTGCTCAGTGTATTCATGATCAGGGTATATGTGGGCCTCGTCAGTGAGGTGCAGCTGTACCCCTAATGCTGCTCAGTGTATTCATGATGAGGGTATATGTAGGCCTCGTCAGTGAGGTGCAGCTGTACCCCCTAATGCTGCTCAGTGTATTCATGATCAGGGTATATGTGGGCATCGTCAGTGAGGTGCAGCTGTACCCTTAATGCTGCTCAGTGTATACATGATCGGGGTATATGTGGGCCTCGTCAGTGAGGTGCAGCTGTACCCCTAATGCTGCTCAGTGTATTCATGATCAGGGTATTTGTGGGCCTCGTCAGTGAGGTGCAGCTGTACCTCCAAAAGCTGCTCAGTGTATTCATGATCAGGGTATATGTGGGTCTCGTCAGTGAGGTGCAGCTGTACCCCTAATGCTGCTCAGTGTATACATGATCGGGGTATATGTGGGCCTCGTCAGTGAGGTGCAGCTGTACCCCTAATGCTGCTCAGTGTATTCATGATCAGGGTATATGTGGGCCTCGTCAGTGAGGTGCAGCTGTACCCCTAATGCTGCTCAGTGTATTCATGATCGGGGTATATGTGGGCCTCGTCAGTGAGGTGCAGCTGTACCCCTAATGCTGCTCAGTGTATTCATGATCAGGGTATATGTGGGCCTCGTCAGTGAGGTGCAGCTGTACCCCCTAATGCTGCTCAGTGTATTCATGATCGGGGTATATGTGGGCCTCGTCAGTGAGGTGCAGCTGTACCCCTAATGCTGCTCAGTGTATTCATGATCAGGGTATATGTGGGTCTCGTCAGTGAGGTGCAGCTGTACCCCCTAATGCTGCTCAGTGTATTCATTATCAGGGTATATGTGGGCCTCGTCAGTGATGTGCAGCTGTACCCCTAATGCTGCTCAGTGTATTCATGATCAGGGTATATGTGGGCCTCACCAGTGAGGTGCAGCTGTACCCCTAATGCTGCTCAGTGTATTCATGATCAGGGTATATGTGGGCCTCTTCAGTGAGGTGCAGCTGTACCCCCTAATGCTGCTCAGTGTATTCATGATCAGGGTATATGTGGGCCTCGTCAGTGAGGTGCAGCTGTACCCCTAATGCTGCTCAGTGTATTCATGATCAGGGTATATGTGGGCCTCGTCAGTGAGGTGCAGCTGTACCCCCCAATGCTGCTCAGTGTATTCATGATCAGGGTATATGTGGGCCTCGTGAGTGAGGTGCAGCTGTACCCCCTAATGCTGCTCAGTGTATTCATGATGAGGGTATATGTAGGCCTCGTTAGTGAGGTGCAGCTGTACCCCTAATGCTGCTCAGTGTATTCATGATCAGGGTATATGAGGGCCTCGTCAGTGAGGTGCAGCTGTACCCCCCAATCCTGCTCAGTGTATTCATGATCAGGGTATATGTGGGCCTCGTCAGTGAAGGGGCAGCTGTACCCCTTATGCAGCTCAGTGTATTCATGATCATGGTATATGTGAGTCTCGTCAGTGAGGTGCAGCTGTACCCCTAATGCAGCTCAGTGTATTCATGATCAGGGTATATGTGGGCCTCGTCAGTGAAGGGGCAGCTGTACCCCTAATGCAGCTCAGTGTATTCATGATCAGGGTATATGTGGGCCTCTTCAGTGAGGTGCAGCTGTACCCCTAATACTGCTCAGTTTATTCATGATCCGGGTATATGTGGGCCTCGTCAGTGAGGTGCAGCTGTACCCCTAATGCTGCTCAGTGTATTCATGATCAGGGTATATGTGGGCCTCTTCAGTGAGGTGCAGCTGTACCCCCTAATGCTGCTCAGTGTATTCATGATCAGGGTATATGTGGGCCTCGTCAGTGAGGTGCAGCTGTACCCCCTAATGCTGCTCAGTGTATTCATGATCAGGGTATATGTGGGCCTCGTCAGTGAGGTGCAGCTGTACCCCTAATGCTGCTCAGTGTATTCATGATCAGGGTATATGTGGGCCTCTTCAGTGAGGTGCAGCTGTACCCCCTAATGCTGCTCAGTGTATTCATGATCAGGGTATATGTGGGCATCGTCAGTGAGGTGCAGCTGTACCCCTAATGCTGCTCAGTGTATACATGATCGGGGTATATGTGGGCCTCGTCAGTGAGGTGCAGCTGTACCCCTAATGCTGCTCAGTGTATTCATGATCAGGGTATATGTGGGCCTCGTCAGTGAGGTGCAGCTGTACCCCCTAATGCTGCTCAGTGTATTCATGATCAGGGTATATGTGGGCCTCGTCAGTGAGGTGCAGCTGTACCCCTAATGCTGCTCAGTGTATTCATGATCAGGGTATATGTGGGCCTCGTCAGTGAGGCGCAGCTGTACCCCTAATGCTGCTCAGTGTATACATGATCGGGGTATATGTGGGCCTCGTCAGTGAGGTGCAGCTGTACCCCTAATGCTGCTCAGTGTATTCATGATCAGGGTATATGTGGGCCTCGTCAGTGAGGCGCAGCTGTACCCCTAATGCTGCTCAGTGTATTCATGATCAGGGTATATGTGGGCCTCGTCAGTGAGGTGCAGCTGTACCTCCAAAAGCTGCTCAGTGTATTCATGATCAGGGTATATGTGGGTCTCGTCAGTGAGGTGCAGCTGTACCCCTAATGCTGCTCAGTGTATACATGATCGGGGTATATGTGGGCCTCGTCAGTGAGGTGCAGCTGTACCTCCAAAAGCTGCTCAGTGTATTCATGATCAGGGTATATGTGGGTCTCGTCAGTGAGGTGCAGCTGTACCCCCTAATGCTGCTCAGTGTATTCATGATCAGGGTATATGTGGGCCTCATCAGTGAGGTGCAGCTGTACCCCTAATGCTGCTCAGTGTATTCATGATCAGGGTATATGTGGGCCTCACCAGTGAGGAGCAGCTGTACCCCCTAATGCTGCTCAGTGTATTCATGATCAGGGTATATGTGGGCCTCTTCAGTGAGGTGCAGCTGTACCCCCTAATGCTGCTCAGTGTATTCATGATCAGGGTATATGTGGGCCTCGTCAGTGAGGTGCAGCTGTACCCCCCAATGCTGCTCAGTTTATTCATGATCAGGGTATATGTGGGCCTGGTGAGTGAGGTGCAGCTGTACCCCTAATGCTGCTCAGTGTATTCATGATGAGGGTATATGTAGGCCTCGTTAGTGAGGTGCAGCTGTACCCCTAATGCTGCTCAGTGTATTCATGATCAGGGTATATGAGGGCCTCGTCAGTGAGGTGCAGCTGTACCCCCTAAGGCTGCTCAGTGTATTCATGATCAGGGTATATGTGGGCCTCGTCAGTGAGGTGCAGCTGTACCCCCCAATCCTGCTCAGTGTATTCATGATTAGGGTATATGTGGGCCTCGTCAGTGAAGGGGCAGCTGTACCCCTAATGCAGCTCAGTGTATTCATGATCATGGTATATGTGGGCCTCGTCAGTGAGGTGCAGCTGTACCCCTAATGCTGCTCAGTGTATTCATGATCAGGGTATATGTGGGCCTCGTCAGTGAGGTGCAGCTGTACCCCTAATTCTGCTCAGTGTATTCATGATCAGGGTATATGTGGGTCTCGTCAGTGAGGTGCAGCTGTACCCCCTAATGCTGCTCAGTGTATTCATGATCAGGGTATATGTGGGCCCCGTCAGTGAGGTGCAGCTGTACCCCTAATGCTGCTCAGTGTATTCATGATCAGGGTATATGTGGGCCTCGTCAGTGAGGTGCAGCTGTACCCCTAATGCTGCTCAGTGTATTCATGATCAGGGTATATGTGGGCCTCGTCAGTGAGGTGCAGCTGTACCCCTAATGCTGCTCAGTGTATTCATGATCAGGGTATATGTGGGCCTTGTCAGTGAGGTGCAGCTGTACCCCTAATGCTGCTCAGTGTATTCATGATCAGGGTATATGTGGGCCTCGTCAGTGAGGTGCAGCTGTACCCCCTAATGCTGCTCAGTGTATTCATGATCAGGGTATATGTGGGCCTCGTCAGTGAGGTGCAGCTGTACCCCTAATGCTGCTCAGTGTATTCATGATCAGGGTATATGTGGGCCTCGTCAGTGAGGTGCAGCTGTACCCCTAATGCTGCTCAGTGTATTCATGATCAGGGTATATGTGGGCCTCGTCAGTGAGGTGCAGCTGTACCCCTAATGCTGCTCAGTGTATTCATGATCAGGGTATATGTGGGCCTTGTCAGTGAGGTGCAGCTGTACCCCTAATGCTGCTCAGTGTATTCATGATCAGGGTATATGTGGGCCTCGTCAGTGAGGTGCAGCTGTACCCCCTAATGCTGCTCAGTGTATTCATGATCAGGGTATATGTGGGCCTCGTCAGTGAGGTGCAGCTGTACCCCTAATGCTGCTCAGTGTATTCATGATCAGGGTATATGTGGGCATCGTCAGCGAGGTGCAGCTGTACCCCCTAATGCTGCTCAGTGTATTTATGATCAGGGTATATGTGGGCCTCGTCAGCGAGGTGCAGCTGTACCCCCTAATGCTGCTCAGTGTATTCATGATCAGGGTATATGTGGGCCTCGTCAGTGAGGTGCAGCTGTACCCCCTAATGCTGCTCAGTGTATTTATGATCAGGGTATATGTGGGCCTCGTCAGCGAGGTGCAGCTGTACCCCCTAATGCTGCTCAGTGTATTCATGATCAGGGTATATGTGGGCCTCGTCAGTGAGGTGCAGCTGTACCCCCTAATGCTGCGCAGTGTATTCATGATCAGGGTATATGTGGGCCTCGTCAGTGAGGTGCAGCTGTACCCCCTAATGCTGCGCAGTGTATTCATGATCAGGGTATATGTGGGCCTCGTCAGTGAGGTGCAGCTGTACCCCCTAATGCTGCTCAGTGTATTCATGATCAGGGTATATGTGGGCCTCGTCAGTGAGGTGCAGCTGTACCCCCTAATGCTGCTCAGTGTATTCATGATCAGGGTATATGTGGGCCTCGTCATTGAGGTGCAGCTGTACCCCCTAATGCTGCTCAGTGTATTCATGATCAGGGTATATGTGGGCCTTGTCATTGATTTGCAGCTGTACCCCCTAATGCTGCTCAGTGTATTCATGATCAGGGTATATGTGGGCATCTTCAGTGAGGTGCAGCTGTACCCCCTAATGCTGCTCAGTGTATTCATGATCAGGGTATATGTGGGCCTCTTCAGTGAGGTGCAGCTGTACCCCTAATGCTGCTTAGTGTATTCATGATCAGGGTATATGTGGGCCTCGTCAGTGAGGCGCAGCTGTACCCCTAATGCTGCTCAGTGTATTCATGATCAGGGTATATGTGGGCATTGTCAGTGAGGTGCAGCTGTACCCCCTAATGCAGCTCAGTGTATTCATGATCAGGGTATATGTGGGCCATGTCAGTGAGGTGCAGCTGTAACCCCTAATGCAGCTCAGTGTATTCATGATCAGGGTATATGTGGGCCTCGTCAGTGATGTGCAGCTGTACCCCCTAATGCTGCTCAGTGTATTCATGATCAGGGTATATGTGGGCCTTGTCAGTGAGGTGCAGCTGTACCCCTAATGCTGCTCAGTGTATACATGATCAGGGTATATGTGGGCCTCGGCAGTGAGGTGCAGCTGTACCCCCTAATGCTGCTCAGTGTATACATGATCAGGGTATATGTGGGCCATGTCAGTGAGGTGCAGCTGTACCCATAATGCTGCTCAGTGTATTCATGATCAGGGTATATGTGGGCCTCGTCAGTGAGGTGCAGCTGTACCCCTAATGCTGCTTAGTGTATTCATGATCAGGGTATATGTGGGCATCTTCAGTGAGGTGCAGCTGTACCCCCTAATGCTGCGCAGTGTATTCATGATCAGGGTATATGTGGGCCTCTTCAGTGAGGTGCAGCTGTACCCCTAATGCTGCTTAGTGTATTCATGATCAGGGTATATGTGGGCCTCGTCAGTGAGGCGCAGCTGTACCCCTAATGCTGCTCAGTGTATTCATGATCAGGGTATATGTGGGCATTGTCAGTGAGGTGCAGCTGTACCCCCTAATGCAGCTCAGTGTATTCATGATCAGGGTATATGTGGGCCATGTCAGTGAGGTGCAGCTGTAACCCCTAATGCAGCTCAGTGTATTCATGATCAGGGTATATGTGGGCCTCGTCAGTGATGTGCAGCTGTACCCCCTAATGCTGCTCAGTGTATTCATGATCAGGGTATATGTGGGTCTTGTCAGTGAGGTGCAGCTGTACCCCTAATGCTGCTCAGTGTATACATGATCAGGGTATATGTGGGCCTCGGCAGTGAGGTGCAGCTGTACCCCCTAATGCTGCTCAGTGTATACATGATCAGGGTATATGTGGGCCTCGTCATTGAGGTGCAGCTGTACCCCCTAATGCTGCTCAGTGTATTCATGATCAGGGTATATGTGGGCCTTGTCATTGATTTGCAGCTGTACCCCCTAATGCTGCTCAGTGTATTCATGATCAGGGTATATGTGGGCATCTTCAGTGAGGTGCAGCTGTACCCCCTAATGCTGCTCAGTGTATTCATGATCAGGGTATATGTGGGCCTCTTCAGTGAGGTGCAGCTGTACCCCTAATGCTGCTTAGTGTATTCATGATCAGGGTATATGTGGGCCTCGTCAGTGAGGTGCAGCTGTACCCCCTAATGCTGCTCAGTGTATTCATGATCAGGGTATATGTGGGCCTCGTCAGTGAGGTGCAGCTGTACCCCCTAATGCTGCTCAGTGTATTCATGATCAGGGTATATGTGGGCCTCGTCATTGAGGTGCAGCTGTACCCCCTAATGCTGCTCAGTGTATTCATGATCAGGGTATATGTGGGCCTCGTCATTGATTTGCAGCTGTACCCCCTAATGCTGCTCAGTGTATTCATGATCAGGGTATATGTGGGCATCTTCAGTGAGGTGCAGCTGTACCCCCTAATGCTGCTCAGTGTATTCATGATCAGGGTATATGTGGGCCTCTTCAGTGAGGTGCAGCTGTACCCCTAATGCTGCTTAGTGTATTCATGATCAGGGTATATGTGGGCCTCGTCAGTGAGGTGCAGCTGTACCCCTAATGCTGCTCAGTGTATTCATGATCAGGGTATATGTGGGCCTTGTCAGTGAGGTGCAGCTGTACCCCTAATGCTGCTCAGTGTATACATGGTATGGGTATATGTGGGCCATGTCAGTGAGGTGCAGCTGTACCCCTAATGCTTGTCAGTGTATACATGATCAGGGTATATGTGGGCCTCGTCAGTGAGGTGCATCTGTACCCATAATGCTGCTCAGTGTATTCATGATCAGGGTATATGTGGGCCTCGTCAGTGAGGTGCAGCTGTACCCCTAATGCTGCTTAGTGTATTCATGATCAGGTTATATGTGGGCCTCGTCAGTGAGGTGCAGCTGTACCCCCTAATGCTGCTCAGTGTATTCATGATCAGGGTATATGTGGGCCTCGTCAGTGAGGTGCAGCTGTACCCCCTAATGCTGCTCAGTGTATTCATGATCAGGGTATATGTGGGCCTCGTCAGTGAGGTGCAGCTGTACCCCCTAATGCAGCTCAGTGTATACATGATCGGGGTATATGTGGGCCTCGTCAGTGAGGTGCAGCTGTACCCATAATGCTGCTCAGTGTATTCATGATCAGGGTATATGTGGGCCATGTCAGTGAGGTGCAGCTGTACCCCCTAATGCTGCTCAGTGTATTCATGATCAGGGTATATGTGGGCCTCGTCAGTGAGGTGCAGCTGTACCCCCTAATGCTGCTCAGTGTATTTATGATCAGGGTATATGTGGGCCTCGTCAGTGAGGTGCAGCTGTACCCATAATGCTGCTCAGTGTATTCATGATCAGGATATATGTGGGCCTCGTCAGTGAGGTGCAGCTGTACCCCTAATGCTGCTTAGTGTATTCATGATCAGGGTATATGTGGGCCTCGTCAGTGAGGTGCAGCTGTACCCCCTAATGCTGCTTAGTGTATTCATGATCAGGGTATATGTGGGCCTCTTCAGTGAGGTGCAGCTGTACCCCTAATGCTGCTTAGTGTATTCATGATCAGGGTATATGTGGGCCTCGTCAGTGAGGTGCAGCTGTATCCCCTAATGCTGCTCAGTGTATTCATGATCAGGGTATATGTGGGCCTCGTCATTGAGGTGCAGCTGTACCCCCTAATGCTGCTCAGTGTATTCATGATCAGGGTATATGTGGGCCTCGTCATTGATTTGCAGCTGTACCCCCTAATGCTGCTCAGTGTATTCATGATCAGGGTATATGTGGGCATCTTCAGTGAGGTGCAGCTGTACCCCTAATGCTGCTCAGTGTATTCATGATCAGGGTATATGTGGGCATCTTCAGTGAGGTGCAGCTGTACCCCCTAATGCTGCTCAGTGTATTCATGATCAGGGTATATGTGGGCCTCTTCAGTGAGGTGCAGCTGTACCCCTAATGCTGCTTAGTGTATTCATGATCAGGGTATATGTGGGCCTCGTCAGTGAGGCGCAGCTGTACCCCTAATGCTGCTCAGTGTATTCATGATCAGGGTATATGTGGGCATTGTCAGTGAGGTGCAGCTGTACCCCCTAATGCAGCTCAGTGTATTCATGATCAGGGTATATGTGGGCCATGTCAGTGAGGTGCAGCTGTAACCCCTAATGCAGCTCAGTGTATTCATGATCAGGGTATATGTGGGCCTCGTCAGTGATGTGCAGCTGTACCCCCTAATGCTGCTCAGTGTATTCATGATCAGGGTATATGTGGGCCTTGTCAGTGAGGTGCAGCTGTACCCCTAATGCTGCTCAGTGTATACATGATCAGGGTATATGTGGGCCTCGGCAGTGAGGTGCAGCTGTACCCCCTAATGCTGCTCAGTGTATACATGATCAGGGTATATGTGGGCCATGTCAGTGAGGTGCAGCTGTACCCCTAATGCTGCTCAGTTTATTCATGATCAGGGTATATGTGGGCATCGTCAGTGAGGTGCAGCTGTACCCCCTAATGCTGCTCAGTGTTATCATGATCAGAGTATATGTGGGCCTCGTCAGTGAGGTGCAGCTGTAACCCCTAATGCTGCTCAGTGTATACATGATCAGGGTATATGTGGGCCTCGTCAGTGAGGTGCAGCTGTACCCCCTAATGCTGCTCAGTGTATACATGATCAGGGTATATGTGGGCCTCGTCAGTGAGGTGCAGCTGTACTCATAATGCTGCTCAGTGTATTCATGATCAGGGTATATGTGGGCCTTGTCAGTGAGGTGCAGCTGTACCCCCTAATGCTGCTCAGTGTATTCATGATCAGGGTATATGTGGGCCTCGTCAGTGAGGTGCAGCTGTACCCCCTAATGCTGCTCAGTGTATTCATGATCAGGGTATATGTGGGCCTCGTCAGTGAGGTGCAGCTGTACCCCCTAATGCTGCTCAGTGTATTCATGATCAGGGTATATGTGGGCCTCGTCAGTGAGGTGCAGCTGTACCCCTAATGCTGCTCAGTGTATTCATGATCAGGGTATTTGTGGGCCTCGTCAGTGAGGTGCAGCTGTACCTCCAAAAGCTGCTCAGTGTATTCATGATCAGGGTATATGTGGGTCTCGTCAGTGAGGTGCAGCTGTACCCCTAATGCTGCTCAGTGTATACATGATCGGGGTATATGTGGGCCTCGTCAGTGAGGTGCAGCTGTACCCCTAATGCTGCTCAGTGTATTCATGATCAGGGTATATGTGGGCCTCGTCAGTGAGGTGCAGCTGTACCCCTAATGCTGCTCAGTGTATTCATGATCGGGGTATATGTGGGCCTCGTCAGTGAGGTGCAGCTGTACCCCTAATGCTGCTCAGTGTATTCATGATCAGGGTATATGTGGGCCTCGTCAGTGAGGTGCAGCTGTACCCCCTAATGCTGCTCAGTGTATTCATGATCGGGGTATATGTGGGCCTCGTCAGTGAGGTGCAGCTGTACCCCTAATGCTGCTCAGTGTATTCATGATCAGGGTATATGTGGGTCTCGTCAGTGAGGTGCAGCTGTACCCCCTAATGCTGCTCAGTGTATTCATTATCAGGGTATATGTGGGCCTCGTCAGTGATGTGCAGCTGTACCCCTAATGCTGCTCAGTGTATTCATGATCAGGGTATATGTGGGCCTCACCAGTGAGGTGCAGCTGTACCCCTAATGCTGCTCAGTGTATTCATGATCAGGGTATATGTGGGCCTCTTCAGTGAGGTGCAGCTGTACCCCCTAATGCTGCTCAGTGTATTCATGATCAGGGTATATGTGGGCCTCGTCAGTGAGGTGCAGCTGTACCCCTAATGCTGCTCAGTGTATTCATGATCAGGGTATATGTGGGCCTCGTCAGTGAGGTGCAGCTGTACCCCCCAATGCTGCTCAGTGTATTCATGATCAGGGTATATGTGGGCCTCGTGAGTGAGGTGCAGCTGGACCCCCTAATGCTGCTCAGTGTATTCATGATGAGGGTATATGTAGGCCTCGTTAGTGAGGTGCAGCTGTACCCCTAATGCTGCTCAGTGTATTCATGATCAGGGTATATGAGGGCCTCGTCAGTGAGGTGCAGCTGTACCCCCTAAGGCTGCTCAGTGTATTCATGATCAGGGTATATGTGGGCCTCGTCAGTGAGGTGCAGCTGTACCCCCCAATCCTGCTCAGTGTATTCATGATCAGGGTATATGTGGGCCTCGTCAGTGAAGGGGCAGCTGTACCCCTTATGCAGCTCAGTGTATTCATGATCATGGTATATGTGAGTCTCGTCAGTGAGGTGCAGCTGTACCCCTAATGCAGCTCAGTGTATTCATGATCAGGGTATATGTGGGCCTCGTCAGTGAAGGGGCAGCTGTACCCCTAATGCAGCTCAGTGTATTCATGATCAGGGTATATGTGGGCCTCTTCAGTGAGGTGCAGCTGTACCCCTAATACTGCTCAGTGTATTCATGATCCGGGTATATGTGGGCCTCGTCAGTGAGGTGCAGCTGTACCCCTAATGCTGCTCAGTGTATTCATGATCAGGGTATATGTGGGCCTCTTCAGTGAGGTGCAGCTGTACCCCCTAATGCTGCTCAGTGTATTCATGATCAGGGTATATGTGGGCCTCGTCAGTGAGGTGCAGCTGTACCCCCTAATGCTGCTCAGTGTATTCATGATCAGGGTATATGTGGGCCTCGTCAGTGAGGTGCAGCTGTACCCCTAATGCTGCTCAGTGTATTCATGATCAGGGTATATGTGGGCCTCTTCAGTGAGGTGCAGCTGTACCCCCTAATGCTGCTCAGTGTATTCATGATCAGGGTATATGTGGGCATCGTCAGTGAGGTGCAGCTGTACCCCTAATGCTGCTCAGTGTATACATGATCGGGGTATATGTGGGCCTCGTCAGTGAGGTGCAGCTGTACCCCTAATGCTGCTCAGTGTATTCATGATCAGGGTATATGTGGGCCTCGTCAGTGAGGTGCAGCTGTACCCCCTAATGCTGCTCAGTGTATTCATGATCAGGGTATATGTGGGCCTCGTCAGTGAGGTGCAGCTGTACCCCTAATGCTGCTCAGTGTATTCATGATCAGGGTATATGTGGGCCTCGTCAGTGAGGCGCAGCTGTACCCCTAATGCTGCTCAGTGTATACATGATCGGGGTATATGTGGGCCTCGTCAGTGAGGTGCAGCTGTACCCCTAATGCTGCTCAGTGTATTCATGATCAGGGTATATGTGGGCCTCGTCAGTGAGGCACAGCTGTACCCCTAATGCTGCTCAGTGTATTCATGATCAGGGTATATGTGGGCCTCGTCAGTGAGGTGCAGCTGTACCTCCAAAAGCTGCTCAGTGTATTCATGATCAGGGTATATGTGGGTCTCGTCAGTGAGGTGCAGCTGTACCCCTAATGCTGCTCAGTGTATACATGATCGGGGTATATGTGGGCCTCGTCAGTGAGGTGCAGCTGTACCTCCAAAAGCTGCTCAGTGTATTCATGATCAGGGTATATGTGGGTCTCGTCAGTGAGGTGCAGCTGTACCCCCTAATGCTGCTCAGTGTATTCATGATCAGGGTATATGTGGGCCTCATCAGTGAGGTGCAGCTGTACCCCTAATGCTGCTCAGTGTATTCATGATCAGGGTATATGTGGGCCTCACCAGTGAGGAGCAGCTGTACCCCCTAATGCTGCTCAGTGTATTCATGATCAGGGTATATGTGGGCCTCTTCAGTGAGGTGCAGCTGTACCCCCTAATGCTGCTCAGTGTATTCATGATCAGGGTATATGTGGGCCTCGTCAGTGAGGTGCAGCTGTACCCCCCAATGCTGCTCAGTTTATTCATGATCAGGGTATATGTGGGCCTGGTGAGTGAGGTGCAGCTGTACCCCTAATGCTGCTCAGTGTATTCATGATGAGGGTATATGTAGGCCTCGTTAGTGAGGTGCAGCTGTACCCCTAATGCTGCTCAGTGTATTCATGATCAGGGTATATGAGGGCCTCGTCAGTGAGGTGCAGCTGTACCCCCTAAGGCTGCTCAGTGTATTCATGATCAGGGTATATGTGGGCCTCGTCAGTGAGGTGCAGCTGTACCCCCCAATCCTGCTCAGTGTATTCATGATTAGGGTATATGTGGGCCTCGTCAGTGAAGGGGCAGCTGTACCCCTAATGCAGCTCAGTGTATTCATGATCATGGTATATGTGGGCCTCGTCAGTGAGGTGCAGCTGTACCCCTAATGCTGCTCAGTGTATTCATGATCAGGGTATATGTGGGCCTCGTCAGTGAGGTGCAGCTGTACCCCTAATTCTGCTCAGTGTATTCATGATCAGGGTATATGTGGGTCTCGTCAGTGAGGTGCAGCTGTACCCCCTAATACTGCTCAGTGTATTCATTATCAAGGTATATGTGGGCCTCGTCAGTGAAGTGCAGCTGTACCCCCTAATGCTGCTCAGTGTATTCATGATCAGGGTATATGTGGGCCCCGTCAGTGAGGTGCAGCTGTACCCCTAATGCTGCTCAGTGTATTCATGATCAGGGTATATGTGGGCCTCGTCAGTGAGGTGCAGCTGTACCCCTAATGCTGCTCAGTGTATTCATGATCAGGGTATATGTGGGCCTCGTCAGTGAGGTGCAGCTGTACCCCTAATGCTGCTCAGTGTATTCATGATCAGGGTATATGTGGGCCTTGTCAGTGAGGTGCAGCTGTACCCCTAATGCTGCTCAGTGTATTCATGATCAGGGTATATGGGTGCCTCGTCAGTGAGGTGCAGCTGTACCCCCTAATGCTGCTCAGTGTATTCATGATCAGGGTATATGTAGGCCTCGTTAGTGAGGTGCAGCTGTACCCCTAATGCTGCTCAGTTTATTCAGGATCAGGGTATATGTGGGCCTCGTCAGTGAGGTGCAGCTGTACCCCCTAATGCTGCTCAGTGTATTCATGATCAGGGTATATGTGGGCCTTGTCAGTGAGGTGCAGCTGTACCCCTAATGCTGCTCAGTGTATTCATGATCAGGGTATATGTGGGCATCGTCAGCGAGGTGCAGCTGTACCCCCTAATGCTGCTCAGTGTATTTATGATCAGGGTATATGTGGGCCTCGTCAGCGAGGTGCAGCTGTACCCCCTAATGCTGCTCAGTGTATTCATGATCAGGGTATATGTGGGCCTCGTCAGTGAGGTGCAGCTGTACCCCCTAATGCTGCTCAGTGTATTTATGATCAGGGTATATGTGGGCCTCGTCAGCGAGGTGCAGCTGTACCCCCTAATGCTGCTCAGTGTATTCATGATCAGGGTATATGTGGGCCTCGTCAGTGAGGTGCAGCTGTACCCCCTAATGCTGCGCAGTGTATTCATGATCAGGGTATATGTGGGCCTCGTCAGTGAGGTGCAGCTGTACCCCCTAATGCTGCGCAGTGTATTCATGATCAGGGTATATGTGGGCCTCGTCAGTGAGGTGCAGCTGTACCCCCTAATGCTGCTCAGTGTATTCATGATCAGGGTATATGTGGGCCTCGTCAGTGAGGTGCAGCTGTACCCCCTAATGCTGCTCAGTGTATTCATGATCAGGGTATATGTGGGCCTCGTCATTGAGGTGCAGCTGTACCCCCTAATGCTGCTCAGTGTATTCATGATCAGGGTATATGTGGGCCTTGTCATTGATTTGCAGCTGTACCCCCTAATGCTGCTCAGTGTATTCATGATCAGGGTATATGTGGGCATCTTCAGTGAGGTGCAGCTGTACCCCCTAATGCTGCTCAGTGTATTCATGATCAGGGTATATGTGGGCCTCTTCAGTGAGGTGCAGCTGTACCCCTAATGCTTCTTAGTGTATTCATGATCAGGGTATATGTGGGCCTCGTCAGTGAGGCGCAGCTGTACCCCTAATGCTGCTCAGTGTATTCATGATCAGGGTATATGTGGGCATTGTCAGTGAGGTGCAGCTGTACCCCCTAATGCAGCTCAGTGTATTCATGATCAGGGTATATGTGGGCCATGTCAGTGAGGTGCAGCTGTAACCCCTAATGCAGCTCAGTGTATTCATGATCAGGGTATATGTGGGCCTCGTCAGTGATGTGCAGCTGTACCCCCTAATGCTGCTCAGTGTATTCATGATCAGGGTATATGTGGGCCTTGTCAGTGAGGTGCAGCTGTACCCCTAATGCTGCTCAGTGTATACATGATCAGGGTATATGTGGGCCTCGGCAGTGAGGTGCAGCTGTACCCCCTAATGCTGCTCAGTGTATACATGATCAGGGTATATGTGGGCCATGTCAGTGAGGTGCAGCTGTACCCATAATGCTGCTCAGTGTATTCATGATCAGGGTATATGTGGGCCTCGTCAGTGAGGTGCAGCTGTACCCCTAATGCTGCTTAGTGTATTCATGATCAGGGTATATGTGGGCATCTTCAGTGAGGTGCAGCTGTACCCCCTAATGCTGCGCAGTGTATTCATGATCAGGGTATATGTGGGCCTCTTCAGTGAGGTGCAGCTGTACCCCTAATGCTGCTTAGTGTATTCATGATCAGGGTATATGTGGGCCTCGTCAGTGAGGCGCAGCTGTACCCCTAATGCTGCTCAGTGTATTCATGATCAGGGTATATGTGGGCATTGTCAGTGAGGTGCAGCTGTACCCCCTAATGCAGCTCAGTGTATTCATGATCAGGGTATATGTGGGCCATGTCAGTGAGGTGCAGCTGTAACCCCTAATGCAGCTCAGTGTATTCATGATCAGGGTATATGTGGGCCTCGTCAGTGATGTGCAGCTGTACCCCCTAATGCTGCTCAGTGTATTCATGATCAGGGTATATGTGGGTCTTGTCAGTGAGGTGCAGCTGTACCCCTAATGCTGCTCAGTGTATACATGATCAGGGTATATGTGGGCCTCGGCAGTGAGGTGCAGCTGTACCCCCTAATGCTGCTCAGTGTATACATGATCAGGGTATATGTGGGCCTCGTCATTGAGGTGCAGCTGTACCCCCTAATGCTGCTCAGTGTATTCATGATCAGGGTATATGTGGGCCTTGTCATTGATTTGCAGCTGTACCCCCTAATGCTGCTCAGTGTATTCATGATCAGGGTATATGTGGGCATCTTCAGTGAGGTGCAGCTGTACCCCCTAATGCTGCTCAGTGTATTCATGATCAGGGTATATGTGGGCCTCTTCAGTGAGGTGCAGCTGTACCCCTAATGCTGCTTAGTGTATTCATGATCAGGGTATATGTGGGCCTCGTCAGTGAGGTGCAGCTGTACCCCCTAATGCTGCTCAGTGTATTCATGATCAGGGTATATGTGGGCCTCGTCAGTGAGGTGCAGCTGTACCCCCTAATGCTGCTCAGTGTATTCATGATCAGGGTATATGTGGGCCTCGTCATTGAGGTGCAGCTGTACCCCCTAATGCTGCTCAGTGTATTCATGATCAGGGTATATGTGGGCCTCGTCATTGATTTGCAGCTGTACCCCCTAATGCTGCTCAGTGTATTCATGATCAGGGTATATGTGGGCATCTTCAGTGAGGTGCAGCTGTACCCCCTAATGCTGCTCAGTGTATTCATGATCAGGGTATATGTGGGCCTCTTCAGTGAGGTGCAGCTGTACCCCTAATGCTGCTTAGTGTATTCATGATCAGGGTATATGTGGGCCTCGTCAGTGAGGTGCAGCTGTACCCCCTAATGCTGCTCAGTGTATTCATGATCAGGGTATATGTGGGCCTTGTCAGTGAGGTGCAGCTGTACCCCTAATGCTGCTCAGTGTATACATGGTATGGGTATATGTGGGCCATGTCAGTGAGGTGCAGCTGTACCCCTAATGCTTGTCAGTGTATACATGATCAGGGTATATGTGGGCCTCGTCAGTGAGGTGCATCTGTACCCATAATGCTGCTCAGTGTATTCATGATCAGGGTATATGTGGGCCTCGTCAGTGAGGTGCAGCTGTACCCCTAATGCTGCTTAGTGTATTCATGATCAGGTTATATGTGGGCCTCGTCAGTGAGGTGCAGCTGTACCCCCTAATGCTGCTCAGTGTATTCATGATCAGGGTATATGTGGGCCTCGTCAGTGAGGTGCAGCTGTACCCCCTAATGCTGCTCAGTGTATTCATGATCAGGGTATATGTGGGCCTCGTCAGTGAGGTGCAGCTGTACCCCCTAATGCAGCTCAGTGTATACATGATCGGGGTATATGTGGGCCTCGTCAGTGAGGTGCAGCTGTACCCATAATGCTGCTCAGTGTATTCATGATCAGGGTATATGTGGGCCATGTCAGTGAGGTGCAGCTGTACCCATAATGCTGCTCAGTGTATTCATGATCAGGATATATGTGGGCCTCGTCAGTGAGGTGCAGCTGTACCCCTAATGCTGCTTAGTGTATTCATGATCAGGGTATATGTGGGCCTCGTCAGTGAGGTGCAGCTGTACCCCCTAATGCTGCTTAGTGTATTCATGATCAGGGTATATGTGGGCCTCTTCAGTGAGGTGCAGCTGTACCCCTAATGCTGCTTAGTGTATTCATGATCAGGGTATATGTGGGCCTCGTCAGTGAGGTGCAGCTGTATCCCCTAATGCTGCTCAGTGTATTCATGATCAGGGTATATGTGGGCCTCGTCATTGAGGTGCAGCTGTACCCCCTAATGCTGCTCAGTGTATTCATGATCAGGGTATATGTGGGCCTCGTCATTGATTTGCAGCTGTACCCCCTAATGCTGCTCAGTGTATTCATGATCAGGGTATATGTGGGCATCTTCAGTGAGGTGCAGCTGTACCCCCTAATGCTGCTCAGTGTATTCATGATCAGGGTATATGTGGGCCTCTTCAGTGAGGTGCAGCTGTACCCCTAATGCTGCTTAGTGTATTCATGATCAGGGTATATGTGGGCCTCGTCAGTGAGGCGCAGCTGTACCCCTAATGCTGCTCAGTGTATTCATGATCAGGGTATATGTGGGCATTGTCAGTGAGGTGCAGCTGTACCCCCTAATGCAGCTCAGTGTATTCATGATCAGGGTATATGTGGGCCATGTCAGTGAGGTGCAGCTGTAACCCCTAATGCAGCTCAGTGTATTCATGATCAGGGTATATGTGGGCCTCGTCAGTGATGTGCAGCTGTACCCCCTAATGCTGCTCAGTGTATTCATGATCAGGGTATATGTGGGCCTTGTCAGTGAGGTGCAGCTGTACCCCTAATGCTGCTCAGTGTATACATGATCAGGGTATATGTGGGCCTCGGCAGTGAGGTGCAGCTGTACCCCCTAATGCTGCTCAGTGTATACATGATCAGGGTATATGTGGGCCTCGGCAGTGAGGTGCAGCTGTACCCCCTAATGCTGCTCAGTGTATTCATGATCAGGGTATATGTGGGCCTCGTCAGTGATGTGCAGCTGTACCCCCTAATGCTGCTCAGTGTATTCATGATCAGGGTATATGTGGGCCATGTCAGTGAGGTGCAGCTGTACCCCTAATGCTGCTCAGTTTATTCATGATCAGGGTATATGTGGGCATCGTCAGTGAGGTGCAGCTGTACCCCCTAATGCTGCTCAGTGTTATCATGATCAGAGTATATGTGGGCCTCGTCAGTGAGGTGCAGCTGTAACCCCTAATGCTGCTCAGTGTATACATGATCAGGGTATATGTGGGCCTCGTCAGTGAGGTGCAGCTGTACCCCCTAATGCTGCTCAGTGTATACATGATCAGGGTATATGTGGGCCTCGTCAGTGAGGTGCAGCTGTACCCATAATGCTGCTCAGTGTATTCATGATCAGGGTATATGTGGGCCTTGTCAGTGAGGTGCAGCTGTACCCCCTAATGCTGCTCAGTGTATTCATGATCAGGGTATATGTGGGCCTCGTCAGTGAGGTGCAGCTGTACCCCCTAATGCTGCTCAGTGTATTCATGATCAGGGTATATGTGGGCCTCGTCAGTGAGGTGCAGCTGTACCCCCTAATGCTGCTCAGTGTATTCATGATCAGGGTATATGTGGGCCTCGTCAGTGAGGTGCAGCTGTACCCCCTAATGCTGCTCAGTGTATTCATGATCAGGGTATATGTGGGCCTCGTCATTGATTTGCAGCTGTACCCCCTAATGCTGCTCAGTGTATTCATGATCAGGGTATATGTGGGCATCTTCAGTGAGGTGCAGCTGTACCCCCTAATGCTGCTCAGTGTATTCATGATCAGGGTATATGTGGGCCTCTTCAGTGAGGTGCAGCTGTACCCCTAATGCTGCTTAGTGTATTCATGATCAGGGTATATGTGGGCCTTGTCAGTGAGGTGCAGCTGTACCCCTAATGCTGCTCAGTGTATACATGATCAGGGTATATGTGGGCCATGTCAGTGAGGTGCAGCTGTACCCCTAATGCTGCTCAGTGTATACATGATCAGGGTATATGTGGGCCTCGTCAGTGAGGTGCATCTGTACCCCTAATGCTGCTTAGTGTATTCATGATCAGGTTATATGTGGGCCTCGTCAGTGAGGTGCAGCTGTACCCCTAATGCTGCTTAGTGTATTCATGATCAGGTTATATGTGGGCCTCGTCAGTGAGGTGCAGCTGTACCCCCTAATGCTGCTCAGTGTATTCATGATCAGGGTATATGTGGGCCTCGTCAGTGAGGTGCAGCTGTACCCCTAATGCTGCTTAGTGTATTCATGATCAGGTTATATGTGGGCCTCGTCAGTGAGGTGCAGCTGTACCCCCTAATGCTGCTCAGTGTATTCATGATCAGGGTATATGTGGGCCATGTCAGTGAGGTGCAGCTGTACCCCCTAATGCTGCTCAGTGTATTCATGATCAGGGTATATGTGGGCCATGTCAGTGAGGTGCAGCTGTAACCCCTAATGCAGCTCAGTGTATTCATGATCAGGGTATATGTAGGCCAGGCCTCGTCAGTGAGGTGCAGCTGTACCCCCTAATGCAGCTCAGTGTATTCATGATCAGGGTATATGTGGGCCTCGTCAGTGAGGTGCAGCTGTACCCATAATGCTGCTCAGTGTATTCATGATCAGGATATATGTGGGCCTCGTCAGTGAGGTGCAGCTGTACCCCTAATGCTGCTTAGTGTATTCATGATCAGGGTATATGTGGGCCTCGTCAGTGAGGTGCAGCTGTACCCCCTAATGCTGCTTAGTGTATTCATGATCAGGGTATATGTGGGCCTCTTCAGTGAGGTGCAGCTGTACCCCTAATGCTGCTTAGTGTATTCATGATCAGGGTATATGTGGGCCTCGTCAGTGAGGTGCAGCTGTACCCCCTAATGCTGCTCAGTGTATTCATTATCAGGGTATATGTGGGTCTCGTCAGTGAGGTGCAGCTGTACCCCTAATGCTGCTCAGGGTATATGTGGGCCATGTCAGTGAGGTGCAGCTGTAACCCCTAATGCAGCTCAGTGTATTCATGATCAGGGTATATGTGGGCCTTGTCAGTGAGGTGCAGCTGTACCCCCTAATGCTGCTCAGTGTATTCATGATCAGGGTATATGTGGGCCTTGTCAGTGAGGTGCAGCTGTACCCCCTAATGCTGCGCAGTGTATTCATGATCAGGGTATATGTGGGCCTCGTCAGTGAGGTGCAGCTGTACCCCCTAATGCTGCTCAGTGTATACATGATCAGGGTATATGTGGGCCTCGCCAGTGAGGTGCAGCTTTACCCATAATGCTGCTCAGTGTATTCATGATCAGGGTATATGTGGGCCTCGTCAGTGAGGTGCAGCTGTACCCCCTAATGCTGCTCAGTGTATACATGATCAGGGTATATGTGGGCCTCGCCAGTGAGGTGCAGCTGTACCCATAATGCTGCTCAGTGTATACATGATCAGGGTATATGTGGGCCTCGTCAGTGAGGTGCAGCTGTACCCCCTAATGCTGCTCAGTGTATTTATGATCAGGGTATATGTGGGCCTCGTCAGTGAGGTGCAGCTGTACCCCCTAATGCTGCTCAGTGTATTCATGATCAGGGTATATGTGGGCCTCGTCAGTGAGGTGCAGCTGTACCCCTAATGCTGCTCAGTGTATTTATGATCAGGGTATATGTGGGCCTCGTCAGTGAGGTGCAGCTGTACCCCCTAATGCTGCTCAGTGTATTCATGATCAGGGTATATGTGGGCCTCGTCAGTGAGGTGCAGCTGTACCCCCTAATGCTGCTTTCTAAAGACCTATAGAAATCTACTTGGGTGTTGCTCATTTTCAGGTGAGAACATTTGACCCCTTTTGTTTGAAAAAAAAATGGATCCCTACAATAAACAATAATTGCACATACAGTGGATATAAAAAGTCTACACACCCCTGCTAAAATTTCAGGTTTCTGTGCTGCAAAAAATGAGACGAAGATAAATAATTTCAGAACTTATTCCACCTTTAATGTGACCTATAAACTGTACAACTCAATTGAAAAACAAACTGAAATCTTTTAGGTGGAGGGAAGAAAAATAAAAAATAAAAATAATGTGGTTGCATAAGTCTGCACACCCTCTTATAACTGGGGATGTAGCTGTGCTCTAAATTAAGCAATCACATTCCAAATTGTGTTATAGGAGCATACACCTGCCATCATTTAAAGTGCCTCTGATTAACCCCAAATAAAGTTCAGCTGCTCTAGTTGGTCTTTCCTGAAATGTTCTTAGTTGCATCCCACAGCAAAAGCCATGGTCCACAGAGAGCTTCCAAAGCATCAGAGGGATCTCATTGTTAAAAGGTATCAGTCAGGAGAAGTGTACAAAAGAATTTCCAAGGCATTATATATACCATGGAACACAGTGAAGACAGTCATCATCAAGTGAAGAAAATATGGCACAACAGTGACATTACCAAGAACTGGAGCTCCCTCCAAAATTGATGAAAAGACGAGAAGAAAACTGGTCTGGGAGGCTACCAAGAGACCTACAGCAACATTAAAGGAGCTGCAGGAATATCTGGCAAGTGCTGGCTGTGTAGTACATGTGACAATAATCTCCCGTACTCTTCATATGAGCTATGGGGTCGAGTGGCAAGACGAAAGCCTTTTCTTACAAAGAAAAACATCCAAGCCAGGCTACATTTTGCAAAAACACATCTGAAGTCTCCCAAAAGCATGTGGGAAAAGGTGTTATGGTCTGATGAAACCAAGGTTGAACTTTTTGGCCATAATTCCAAAAGATATGTTTGGCGCAAAAACAACACTGCACATCACCAAAAGAACACCATACCCACAGTGACGCATGGTGGTGGCAGCATCATGACTTGGGGCTGTTTTTCTTCAGCTGGAACTGGGGCCTTAGTTAAGATAGAAGGAATTATGAACAGTTCCAAATACCAGTCAATATTGGCACAAAACCTTCAGGCTTCTGCTAGAAAGCTGAACATGAAGAGGAACTTCATCTTTCAGCATGACAATGACCCAAAGCATACATCCAAATCAACAAAGGAATGGCTTCACCAGAAGGAGATTAAAGTTTTGGAATGGCCCAGCCAGAGCCCAGACCTGAATCTGATTGGTGGGGTGATCTGAAAAGGGCTGTGCACAGGAGATGCCCTCGCAATCTGACAGATTTGGAGTGTTTTTGCAAAGAAGAGTGGGCAAATCTTGCCAAGTCAAAATGTGCCATGCTGATAGTCTCATACCCAAAAAGACTGACTGCTGTAATAAAATCACAAGGTGCTTCAACAAAAGTATTAGTTTAAGGGTGTGCATACTTATGCATCCATATTATTTTATTTTTATATTTTTTTCTTCCCTCTACCTAAAAGATTTCAGTTTGTTTTTCAATTGAGTTGTACAGTTTATAGGTCACATTAAAGGTGGAAAAAGTTCTGGAATTACTTATCTTTGTCTCATTTTTTTACAGCACAGAAACCTGACATTTTAACAGGGGTGTGTAGACTTTTTATATCGACAGTAAAAGTTAAAATATAAATATTATGTTTATTTTCTGTGCATTTTAATATTATTTTGCCCTCATTTAAAGCTGTATAACCCCTCGCTCTGTGTGTTCTGCCCGCAGTGGATCAGAAGCGATCAGTAACTTTTACTGAGTCTCAGCCACAACCCTCCACGTCCCACACGGACCCGCCTCCCGTGGCTCCTCGCTCAGGCTGTAGCCCCGCAGCCTCCATCAAACAGCCGTCGACAGAGAGCGCCGCGGCGAGCTCCTCCTCGCCAGTCATTGTGGCTGATCTCCACGCTCAGAGTGACAGCCAGGTAACCCCGCATGCAGGTTAGAGACGGGTATATCACATCTTACTAATGGTCACCGTGCTGGAGAGGTCTGCTGCTGCTGAGAGGTGGCTCCTGATAGGCTAGGACACCACAGAGTCTGTGTCTGCACACCCTGCAGTTGTCAGACCCATACAGGGACTACAAACAGAGCTTATAAGCACTTCTTAATAAAATAAAGACCATGTCAGAAAATAGAGACCCAGGGATACATCTAGTAACACCCAGGGACCCTCCATATCTGTTTAAAGGGCTAGTATAGTTTTGAAAACTCCACATATATGTTAAGTATCTAGGAAACTTCCAACATTTTAGCAGCTTTATAAGTAACAAGTACAAAAGCATTTTGAGAGACAATCTTAACAGAAGGGGGAGCTAGTGGATGGAGGGCCCCAGTGTTGGGCCCCCTGCCCCCCCCCCAGTGCCAACTCACTCACTCACTCACTCTCTCTCTCTCTATCTCTCTCTCTCTCTATATATATATATATATATATATATATATCCCCTTCTGGGTTGCTACCTTGTTGTGGTGAAGGGGCTTGTCTACCTCAATGAAGCTAGGAGCTATACCGTGTAGGGCCACTTAAATCGCAGTCCACTAAAGAAGGACCTGGCAAACCCACTGCAGCATATTTGCCAAGAAAACCTTATGGATGAGCACAACCAGAAACACAGATGTGCCTGGCATGCAGGCATCCATGTGGTCACCGAGAGTTGGACATGACTGAAGGACTGAACAACAACATATATATATATATATATATATATATATATATATATATATATATATATATATATATATATATTCATTTCTGTAGCCTGGAGGTGTACTTTGACATCTATTCTATTCAACAGTGTAGGAGGAATGGGGATTTGTGTGTTTGTTGATGAATATGTTCATCTTTCAGTGTTTGACACCTCCCCACTTCTATCTTCATGTCATACTATAAAAGGCACATTCTACTTTCCCTGCTCCCTCAGGTACTGGACAGGAAGCATGCCAGCCCCTAGTCGCACAATACTGCTAGTAATTATCTGTTGGCTTTTGGGGTCCTATGAATAATTAGCCATGATGTTTAATCGTTACATTCTAAACATAGATAAAGGCAAAGGCTAAGGGGGTTATATGAAGGAATACTACAGGTGTACTGTAGGAGAATAAACTATATTGTTAAATGACCCAACCTTTGCTGTGTCCCTGTACTGTAGTTGTGTGACTCATCAGTTCCCAAACATTACAGATATTAACACAAATAAAGCTCTACAAAGACTTCGGCATCATGCTAATTTAACCCTAGTTGTCCCAGTTCCTAAGTCAAGTCTGGGTGTTATAAGTTCACTCTCCGGAAATGCTCTGCAGACCTCTCCAGCAATAGATGGACTAAGGGAAGAGGGGGGCTGCCATTTGTGGTTATTTGTACCAACGTCTCCTTCATACATCAGTGACAAATAACTTCAAAAAAGACACAAATCTCATAGAAACATTAAATGAAGTTTCCCGGATTATGGAGAATCTGTAGTTATTAGAACATGTTTTGCATGAAAAAACAACAAAATAAACATTATTAAAGAGAATAAAAGTTTGCAAACTTTATGCAGTTGATTTTGAGAAGGAACAACCCTGAATATCCAAGCTAAATTAGCATAAAATTGATAATTAGTTGTGGCCAATCAGAGTCAGGTACAACAATGTATCTGTTTCCCTCTCACTGGCTGAGACAAAGCTGCAGCCATAATACAGACAGCTGATTGGCTAGGACACAATTCCCCATAGCTCATTGGCTAGGACGCTCTGTTCCTTCGGGGTGCAGCTTACACAAGTACTTTAAATTACAAATATACAGAATTCCTCAATAAAATTATTTGATATGAGATGCCCAATCAGACATATGATACGAGACACGTCCAATCAGACACATGATACGAGACATGCCCAATCAGACATATGATATGAGACACGCCCAATCAGACACATGATACAAGACACGCCCAATCAGGCACATGATACAAGACACTCCCAATCAGACACATGATACAAGACACGCCCAATCAGACATATGATACGAGACACGCCCAATCAGACACATGATACGAGACATGCCCAATCAGACATATGATACGACACACGCCCAATCAGACACATGATACAAGACACGCCCAATCAGGCACATGATACAAGACACGCCCAATCAGACACATGATACAAGATACGCCCAATCAGACATATGATATGAGACCGGCCCAATCAGACACATGATACAAGACACGCCCAATCAGGCACATGATACAAGACACGCCCAATCAGACACATGATACAAGACACGCCCAATCAGACATATGATATGAGACACGCCCAATCAGACACATGATACAAGACACACCCAATCAGACACATGATACCAGACACGCCCAATCAGGCACATGATACGAGACACGCCCAATCAGGCACATGATACAAGACACGCCCAATCAGACACATGATACAAGACACGCCCAATCAGGCACATGATACGAGACACGCCCAATCAGGCACATGATGCGAGACAGGTCCAATCAGGCACATGATACGAGACATGCCCAATCAGGCACATGATGCGAGACAGGTCCAATCAGACACATGATACAAGACACGCCCAATCAGGCACATGATACGAGACACGCCCAATGAGGCACATGATACAAGACACGCCCAATGAGGCACATGATACGAGACACGCCCAATCAGGCACATGATACGAGACAGGTTCAATCAGACACATGATACGAGACACGCCCAATCAGGCACATGATGCGAGACAGGTCCAATCAGGCACATGATACGAGACATGCCCAATCAGGCACGATGCGAGACAGGTCCAATCAGACACATGATACGAGACAGGTCCAATCAGACACATGATACGAGACACGCCCAATCAGACACATGATACGAGACATGCCCAATCAGACATATGATACGAAACACGCCCAATCAAGACACATGATACAAGACACGCCCAATCAGGCACATGATACAAGACACGACCAATCAGACACATGATACAAGACCCGCCCAATCAGACACATGATACGAGACACGCCCAATCAGGCACATGATACAAGACACGCCCAATCAGACACGTGATACAAGACATGCCCAATCAGACATATGATATGAGACACGCCCAATCAGACACATGATACGAGACACGCCCAATCAGACACATGATACGAGACACGCCCAATCAGGCACATGATACGAGACAGGTTCAATCAGGCACATGATACGAGACAGGTTCAATCAGGCACATGATACGAGACAGGTTCAGTCAGGCACATGATACGAGACACGCCCAGTCAGGCACATGATGCGAGACAGGTCCAATCAGGCACATAATGCGAGACAGGTCCAATCAGGCACATGATACGAGACATGCCCAATCAGGCACATGATACGAGAAAGGTCCAATCAGACACATGATACCAGACACGCCCAATCAGGCACATGATATGAGACACGCCCAATCAGGCACATGATACGAGACATGCCCAATCAGGCACATGATGCAAGACACGCCCAATCAGGCACATAATACAAGACACGCCCAATGAGGCACATGATACGAGACACGCCCAATCAGGCACATGATACGAGACAGGTTCAATCAGACACATGATACGAGACACGCCCAATCAGGCACATGATGCGAGACAGGTCCAATCAGGCACATGATACGAGACATGCCCAATCAGGCACGATGCGAGACAGGTCCAATCAGACACATGATACGAGACACGCCCAATCAGGCACATGATACGAGACACGCCCAATCAGACACATGATACGAGACACGCCCAATCAGACAGACACACACAAAATGACATGTACCTTTAAGAATATCCCAGTAAGACTTTGTATTCCTCAAATTGTATTCCTCAAAACATTTTAACAAAATAAATGCTTGAAAGTTACATCAATTCAGATACATTTTGGGAGTTTTCTCCTCATCTCTATTTTTTATATTTAAACATTTTCCATACTGGAATATTCCTAAAATGATTTATTTTCCCGCTGGGAGACGTTGATATGTGACCCCCGATATACAGCCTTATTAAATTGAGATTCAGTAAATTTAAAAGGGCTCTATATAAGCACAGAGCATGTTTTTTTGCAGAAGTTTTTAGTTAGTGAACTTCTATCCAAAAGCAAGGTCTTCACTAACTAATAACTTCCGTAAATAAAATATGCTGTGTGCTTATATAGAGCCCTTTTACATTTACTGAATCGCAATTTAATAAGGCTGTTGTTATTATTTTTTAGGCTCGGATGTTTTCTGTATATATATATATATTCTGGCACTGCGTAATATGTTGGCGCATTTTAATACTAGATAATATAAATATAAATATTAAATGAAACCCAAAACAAGACATATTCTAGTTACACAATGTATTTGTTTGTTAGACTAAGTATTAGAGAACTTTTAAATTAGATTTTTTTTTATATTTGGTAACAAAAATGAAAACTGATAAATATATAAAAAATGTGCTGTTAATGCCTACATTATTTATTTACAAATATTACATTGCTATGTATCCCTTAATATAATATCTTATTTATTTAATGCTGTATTATTTTATTATTTTTTAGGCTTGTGAATATAATATATTTATAATGTGTATCTATTTACTATATACTAGATGTGCAGTGTCTGATACTAACCAATCAGTGACCATCTCTCAGTAATATTATGCAACATGCTGTTAAGACATGGCCCCTGATAGGCTAGAACACTACACTGCACATCCAGCCCTACAGAGTCTGTGTCTTCATGAGCTGCAGTGGGCAGACTCATACAGAGACTATTTGTTTGATTTTAGGCAGTAAAAACAGATCTTATAAGCACTTCTTAATATTATAAAGTACATAAAGTAAATGATACACAGGATATTATATATCTAGTAATATTCAGGGGCCTTCCATAGCTCTTTAATTGGAGGCTCAGATACCAGTCAAGCTCTGGATATTGTGGTCTAGAGATTCCAAAACTTTATTATAGGATTATATTATATTATACTTTATTATATTTAGTATATGATTTTGTTGGGTTTGGTGCCTACCAGCTGGCCAACACTTTTCTTATTTGACCTCTGATGACCTATCTATGCTATGAAAGTAACTCTGTATCACCCATTGCCCACTATTCTTTTTCTCTTCCATAGAAAGGGGGCCCCTTCCTGGGGAGGGAGGACTCTGAGCTGAACAGGACCCCAGCGACCCCCCTTCTCCACAGCTCCCCGTCCTCCCATATCTCAGACCCGGATGATTTTGCTGCCCTGGAGACCAGTAGCTTGCTCCAATATGGCGACACCGTCCTCCACATCACTGAAGAGAGCGGGACGGAGAACCCTCTGGTCACCGGACGCTTTAACTTCTCCCACATTGAGCTTGGTGAGACTGACGTTGACCTGGACGAGTCTCACGTTTAGCCCTGAAATCATGTGACGTCACCAACCAGCTCTTGAACCTCCTGCAGTCTCACTTGTGTGTTCCTACTTAAAGCCCTTAAATACGAGCACTCCCTTACCCTGTATTTGTGTTTGCTCTGGTGGGTTTGTGAGGACATTGTGCGTCTTTGTGTCCTGAGAATCTTATATGGGACCAAACTAACCCGGAAGATCCAGGTCACTTCTGCATATTAAAGTATCCTTGTTATTTGTGGTCCCTCCTGCAGCGCGGGTGGTTTATTCAACCCGATTCTGTTCCTTAATTTCCTTGTACTTGGTTGTAAAGTGAAGCTGCATCTTATATCTGTATATCTTCACCTAGGAAGAAATGTGTATATGTGCCAAACCATGCCAAGGGCCACATTACATCAGACAGAGGGCCACAGCTCTGGCCATTAGGCCCCTGGGCTTTAATGGGACCATCTGTGTCTTGTGGCTCTCTCTTCCACATTAACCCTTTATTTCATGCACATAACTACTTGCCATTCAACTGTCAAAAATAATAGAACTACTAGACAATATGAATTAGTTGGTAAACAAGTCACCGGTGGCAGTGCCAGATAGACTGGTAAATAATGTAGGAACCAAGACTTTTATTAAGGACTTAGGGGAGAGAGAAGAAAGGAAGAGTAGAGAGAAAGAGACAGGAGAAAGAGAAGAAAGCAATAGAGGGAGAGGAGAGGTAGGGAAGATAGAGGGAGAGGAGAGATAGGGAAGATAGAGGGAGAGGAGAGAGCGAGGGAAGGGGGAGAGAGAGAAGAGAGTGAGAGAGGAGAGATAGAGAGACAGAGGAGAAAGAGAAGAAAGCAATAGAGGGAGAGGAGAGGTAGGGAAGATAGAGGGAAAGGAGAGAGCGAGAGAAGAGAGTGAGAGAGTAGAGATATTGAGACAGAAGAGAAAGAGAAGAAAGCAATAGAGGGAGAGGAGAGGTAGGGAAGATAGAGAGAGAGAGAGAGAAGGGGGAGAGAGAAAAGAGAGTGAGAGAGGAGAGATAGAGACAGAGGAGAAAGAGAAGAAAGCAATAGAGGGAGAGGAGAGAGCGAGAGAGGAGAGATAGACAGAGGAGAGATAGAGACAGGAGAAAGAGAAGAAAGCAATAGAGGGAGAGGAGAGGTAGGGAAGATAGAGGGAGAGGAGAGAGCGAGAGAGGAGAGATAGACAGAGGAGAGATAGAGACAGGAGAAAGAGAAGAAAGCAATAGAGGGAGAGGAGAGGTAGGGAAGATAGAGGGAGAGGAGAGAGCGAGGGAAGGGGGAGAGAGAGAAGAGAGTGAGAGAGGAGAGATAGAGACAGAGGAGAAAGAGAAGAAAGCAATAGAGGGAGAGGAGAGGTAGGGAAGATAGAGGGAGAGGAGAGAGCGAGGGAAGGGGGAGAGAGAGAAGAGAGTGAGAGAGGAGAGATAGAGACAGAGGAGAAAGAGAGAGGAGACAAAAGGAGAGAGAGAGAGGAGAGATAGAGACAGGAGAAAGAGAAGAAAGCACTAGAGGGAGAGGAGAGGTAGGGAAGATAGAGGGAGAGGAGAGAGCGAGGGAAGGGGGAGAGAGAGAAGAGAGTGAGAGAGGAGAGAGAGACAGAGGAGAAAGAGAAGAAAGCATTAGAGGGAGAGGAGAGAGCGAGAGAGGAGAGATAGACAGAGGAGAGATAGAGACAGGAGAAAGAGAAGAAAGCAATAGAGGGAGAGGAGAGAGCGAGAGAGGAGAGATAGACAGAGGAGAGATAGAGACAGGAGAAAGAGAAGAAAGCAATAGAGGGAGAGGAGAGGTAGGGAAGATAGATAGAGAGAGAGAGAGAGAGAGAGAGAGAAGGGGGAGAGAGAAAAGAGAGTGAGAGAGGAGAGATAGAGACAGGAGAAAGAGAAGAAAGCAATAGAGGGAGAGGAGAGGTAGGGAAGATAGAGGGAGAGGAGAGAGCGAGGGAAGGGGGAGAGAGAAACGAGAGTGAGAGAGGAGAGATAGAGACAGAGGAGAAAGAGAAGAAAGCAATAGAGGGAGAGGAGAGGTAGGGAAGATAGAGAGAGAGAGAGAGAGAAGGGGGAGAGAGAAAAGAGAGTGAGAGAGGAAAGATAGAGACAGAGGAGAAAGAGAGAGAAGAGACGGAAGGAGAGAGAGAGGAGAGATAGAGACAGGAGAAAGAGAAGAAAGCAATAGAGGAGAGGTAGGGAAGATAGAGAGAGAGGGGGGGAGAGAAGAGAGTGAGAGAGGAGAGATAGAGACAGGAGAAAGAGAAGAAAGTAATAGAGGGAGGGGAGAGGTAGGGAAGATATAGGGAGAGGAGAGATAGAGAAAGTGAGCGTGTGCCCCTCTATATATTTCTTTCCCACTTATTTCTATTCTTAGGGGTCAGTCGCTTTAGTCTCATTCTCTCTATTTGCACCTCTTGGATATAAAGTAGAAGGTTCAGCCAGAACCAGACCCAGGACATGACCGGAGGGGACACCATCACTGCGCTGTTATCGCCTCTCCAAGACCCCCATCCGCACAGAGAGGGGACATGTAAGGAGTTCAGAAGAGCAACAGATATCTTATATTTGTACAAGAGAGTTTTTGTCCCATTAAAGGGACTCTGTAGTCACATCTTTTGTAATGAGCTACAACTGATAATCAAAATAGGAATTTTTAAATAAAGTATTTAACTTGATACCTCTATGTGCATATACACGTAGTACTGACTGTTGTCTTATATACACCTGTCTGTTATATGTTGTCATTTTAAATGTTTTCATTCTTTGTTTTTTTTTTTGTTTTTTTCCCAATTTTTGATCAACAGCGCACAAATACAGATAATAACAAAATATTTTATTTTTATTTTTTGGGATATTTGTGCGCTGGTCATCAAACATTGTGATGTAAGTCGCGTTCTGATAGAGCTGCAGGTGTTGGATACAATTTATTGGGCCCCATAGGATTATTATAATTTATAACCATGGTTTTCTTTCTGTTTTTGTCCATTATTAACATAATAACAATATTGGACGTCTCCGTCTCTTTAATTCTGTCTGCAACAGTTGCAGGACGCACACAAGTAAGTGCCAATTAGTACAAGTGCCAATTAGTACACATTTTATTTGCCTTGTTTGTTGTGTGCTGATCCCTGGCTCAGTGATGCTGCTACTGAATATTAATGGCCGCCTCTGTCGCTATTATTACTCTGTTTGTGTGTCTGTTGCGTCCGTGCTGTATTTGTGTTACTATTTTCCGATATCAGGAGGGGTCTCATACTATCTACTTTTTTATTATATTTTGTGGCTTGGAGCAAAATAATTATTGGATTTCAGACATAATCTTATATAGGTTGGACTTCTGGCAACAAGGGGTTAAAAATGAATAAAACATGTAATGAAAGTGTAAATACAATGTAACAAGAAGAAAGAGATGTAACAATGTGATGTTTACAAAATAAAGGTATATTTAAACATTAAACCCGGTGAGTGCGGTGATTGGATTAAATAAAGGGCTTTTTAGGCAAAAAAATAATTTAAAAACTGTTACTCTGTGGGCCTCTCAGCGATGAAGTGTAATTTAAAATGTACACTTCCCCTTTAAGAGGCCCACAAAGTAACAGTTTATGGGACCTCCCCCTTTCTCCCTGTATAGTCTCCTACACGCTGCCATCTTGCACACCTGCTGCAAAATATACTGGCATGGCATACAAGCTGACATGGCTTTCAATTATTATTATTATTATTATCATTATTATTATTATTATTATTATATGTAATCAGTTATAACTTCTGGCCTTTTTATTATTATTTTTATTATTACATATATAGTTGTCGTACTGAGAGTTTGTGTTTAATGCTTGCAATGGGTGTCGAAGTGGGAGAGGGAGGGAGAGATGAGGGAAGGAGGGGATGCAGAAAGTGTGAGTAGAGAGAGAGAGGAGGAGAGGGAGAGAAGGAGAGGGAGAGATAGAGAAGGGGAGAGAGAAGGAGAGGGAGAGAGAAGGGGGAGAGGGAGGGAGAGATGAGGAGAGAGAAGGAGGAGAGGGAGGGAGAGATGAGCGAAGGAGGAGATGCAGAATGGAGAAGAGAGAAGCAAAGAGAAATAGAAGGAGGGGGAGATAAGGAGAGGGAGGGGGAGAGAAGTAGAGAGATAATAAGAGAGAGAAGGAGAGGGAGAAATAGAGAGGGAGAGAGAAGGAGAGGGAGAGAGAAGGAGAGGGAGAGACAGGAGAATGAGAGGGGGCGAGAGAGGGAGAAAGAGAAGGAGAAATAAGAAAGGGAGAGAAGGGGGAGAGGGAGGGAGAGATAAGGGAAGGAGGAGATGCAGGAAAGAGAGAAGGAGAGAGAGATAGAGAGGGAGGGGGAGAGAAGGAGAGGGAGGGAGAGATGAGGGAAGGAGGGGATGCAGAAAGTGTGAGGAGAGAGAGAGAGGAGGAGAGGGAGAGAAGGAGAGGGAGAGAGAGAGAATGGGAGAGAGAAGGAGAGGGAGAGAGAAGGGGGAGAGGGAGGGAGAGATGAGGAGGGAGAAGGAGGAGAGGGAGGGAGAGATGAGGGAAGGAGGAGATGCAGAATGGAGAAGAGAGAAGCAAAGAGAAATAGAAGGAGGGGGAGATAAGGAGAGGGAGGGGGAGAGAAGTAGAGAGATAATAAGAGAGAGAAGGAGAGGGAGAGATAGAGAAGGAGAGGGAGAGAGAAGGAGAGGGAGAGACAGGAGAATGAGAGGGGGCGAGAGAAGGAGAAAGAGAAGGAGAAATAAGAAAGGGAGAGAAGGGGGAGAGGGAGGGAGAGATAAGGGAAGGAGGAGATGCAGGAAAGAGAGAAGGAGAGAGAGATAGAGAGGGAGGGGGAGAGAAGGAGAGGGAGGGAGAGAGAAGGGGAGAGAGAGAGAAGGAGTGGGAGAGAGAAGGGGGGAGAGGAGAGAGAAGCAAAGAGAAATAGAAGGACGGGGAGATAAGGAGAGGGAGGGGGAGAGAAGGAGAGGGAGAGGGAGAGAGAGAAGGAGAGAGAGAGGGAGAGACAGAAGGAGAGAGAGAGGGCAAGAGAAGGAGAAAGAGAAGGAGGAATAAGAGAGGGAGCAAAGGTGAGGGAGAGAGAGAATGAGAGGGATAGAGAAAAAGAGGAGAGCGAGAAGGAGATTGAGAAGGAATGAGAGAGAGAGAGAGGGGGAGAGAGGGAGAGAGATACAGAAGGAGAGGGAGAGGAGGAGAGAGAAGGAGAGGGAGAGAGAAGGAGAGAGGGAGAGAGAGAAGTAGAGGGAGAGAGAAAAGGAGAGGGAGAGAGAAAAGGAGAAGGAGAGAGATAAAGAGAGGGAGAGAGAGAAGGAGAGAGAGAAGGAGAGAAGAAGAGTGAGAGAGAGAGAAGGAGAGAGAGAGAGAGAGAAAAGGAGAGGGAGAGAGAAAAGGAGACAGAGAGAGAAAAGGAGAGGGAGCGAGAGAAGGAGAGGGAGAGAAGGAGAGGGAGAGATAAGGAGAGGGAGAGAGAAGGAGAGGGAGAGAGAAGAAGAGGGAGAGAAGGAGAGAGAGAAGGAGAGGGAGAGAGAGACGGAGAGGGAAAGAGAGAAGGAGAAGGTGCACAGAGAGAGAAAAGGAGAGGGTGCAGAGAGAAAGAGGGAAAAAGAGAAGGATAGGGAGAGAAGAAGAGGGAGAGAGCGAAGGCGAGGGAGAGAGAGAAGGAGAGAGAGCGAGAGAAGGAGAGGGGGAGAGCTGTGGAGAGGTAGAGGAGAGGGAGAGAGAGAAGGAGAGGGAGAGAAAGAGAGAGAGAAGGAGAGGGAGAGAAGGAGAGGGCGTGAGAGAAGGAGAGGGAGAGAGAGAAGGAGAGGGAGAGAGAGAGAAGGAGAGGGAGAGAGAGAAGGAGAGAGAGATAAGGAGAGGGAGAGAGAGAGAGGAGTGGGAGCAAGAATGAGAGAGGGGGGAGAGAGAGAGGGAGAGAGATACAGAAGGAGAGGGAGAGGAGGAGAAAGGTAGAGAGAGGAGGAGAGAGAGGGAGAGATAGAGAAGGAGAGGGAGAGGAGGAGAGAGAAGGAGAGGGAGAGAGTAAGAGAAGGAGAGGGAGAGAGAGAAGGAGAGGAAGAGTGAGAAGGAGAGGGAGAGAGAAGGAGAGGGATACAGAGAGAAGGAGAGGGATAGAGAGAGAGAAGGAGAGTGAGAGAGAAGAGAGAGGAAGAGTGAGAAGGAGAGGGAGAGAGAAGGAGAGGGATACAGAGAGAAGGAGGGGTATAGAGAGTAAGAGAAGTAGGGATAGAGAGGGAGAGGGAGAGAGAGAAGGAGAGGAAGAGTGAGAAGGAGAGGGAGAGAGAAGGAGAGGGATACAGAGAGAAGGAGGGGGATAGAGAGAGAGAGAAGGAGAGCTATGGAGAGAAAAGGAGAGAGAGAGAGAAGGTAGAGTGAGAAGGAAAGGGAGTGAGAAAATGAGAGGGAGAGAAAAAAGGAGATGGAGAGAGAGAAGGAGAGGAAGCGAGAGAATGAGAGGGTGAACAGAGAGAGGGAGAAGGAGAGGGTGCACAGAGAGAGAGAATGAGAGGGAGAGAGAGAAGGAGAGGGAGCAAAGAGAAAGAGGGAAAAAGAGAAGGATAGGGAGAGAAGAAGAGGGAGAGAGCAAAGGTGAGAGAGCGAGAGAAGGGGAAGGAGACGGGGAGAGCTGAGGAGAGAGAGAAGGAGAGGGAGAGAGAGAAGGAGAGAGAGAGAAGAGGGAGAGAAGGAGAGGGCTTGAGAGAACGAGAGGGAGAGAGAGAAGGAGAGAGAAAAAGAGAAGGAGAGGGAGTGAGGGGAGGAGAGGTAGAGAGACGAGAGAGAGAGATAGGGAGAAGGAGAGAAAGAGGAGAGGGAGCAAGAATGGGAGAGAGGGGGAGAGAGAGAGGGAGAGAGATACAGAAGGAGAGGGAGAGGAGGAGAAAGGTAGAGAGAGGAAGAGAGAGAAGGAGAGGGAGAGGAGGAGAGGGAGAGAGAGGAGAGGGAGATAGAGAAGGAGAGGGAGAGAGAAGGAGAGGGATAGAGAGAGAGAAGGAGAATGAGAGAGAAGAGAGAGGGATAAATGGAGGGGGGTAGAGAGGAGAGCTAGGGAGAGAAAAGGGGAGAGAGAGAGAAGGAGAGGGAGTGAAGAAGAGAGAGAGAGAGAGAGAAGGAGAGAGAGAGGGAGTGGGAGAGATAGAGAAGGAGAGGGAGAGAGAGGAGGAGAAGGAGAGAGAGGAGGAGAGGGAGAGAGAGGGGAAGGGAGAGAGAGGAGGAGAGGGAGAGAAGGAGAGGGAGAGAGAAGAAGAGGGAGAGAGAAGGAGAGGGAGAGAGAGAAGAAGGGGAGAGAGAAGGAGAGGGAGAGAGAGAGAGAGAGAGAGAGAGAGAGAGAGAGAGAGAGAGAGAGAGAAAGGAGAGGGAGAGAGAGAAGGAGAGAGAAGGAGAAGGAGAGAGAGGGAAAGGGAGAGAGAGAAGGAGAGGGAGAGAGTGAAAGGGAGGGAGAGAAGAAGAGGGAGAGAGAGAAGGAGAGGGAGAGAGAAGGAGGGAGAAAGAGAGAAGGAGAGGGAGAGAGAGAGAAGGAGGGAGAGTGAGCACAGAGAGAGGGTGCAAAACAGTCAGAAGACACTATTTTAAAACAATATTATGACATCATTTTTGACAGGCAAGTGACTAGTAATATTTTATTATTATTATAATTTCTAATTGCTGTTTATTATTATTGTTATTATTATTATTATTATTATTATTATTATATGTAATCACATATTCAGTGTATATAAAAAGTCTACACACCCCTGTTAAAATGTCAGGTTTCTGTGCTGTAAAAAAAATGAGACAAAGGTAAATCATTTCAGAACGTTTTCCACCTTTAATGTGACCTATAAACTGTACAACTCAATTAAAAAACAAACTAAAATCTTTTAGGTAGAGGGAAGAAAAAATATAAAAATAAAACAATATGGTTGCATAAGTATGCACACCCTTAAACTAACACTTTGTTGAAGCCCCTTGTGATTTTATTACAGCACTCAGTCTTTTTGGGTATGAGTCTATCAGCATGGCACATTTTGACTTGGCAAGATTTGCCCACTCTTCTTTGCAAAAACACTCCAAACCTGTCAGATTGCGAGGGCATCTCCTGTGCACAGCCCTCTTCAGATCACCCCACAGATTTTCAATCGGATTCAGGTCTGGGCTCTGGCTGGGCCATTCCAAAACTTTAATCTTCTGGTGAAGCCATTCCTTTGTTGATTTGGATGTGCTTTGGGTCGTTGTCATGCTGAAAGATGAAGTTCCTCTTCATGTTCAGCTTTCTTATTAAGTTTTGTTTGGGCTTTAAACGATGTTTGCAACTCAAACTGTTTGAGTGCTTTACACTCTGTGCTTTGTTAATCAGTGAATCATTTTAATAGTTTATAAATTAAAATAGAAAAACGCTGTAAAGTGTTGACTAAAAACACACTTAAAAATATGAGTGTGATAGACTGCCAAACCATGGAAATAATGGATAAGATGTGCCTCTTATTATAATACTACTAGATATATTGCCCTTTACGAATGCGATATTCTAGTACTATAATCGTGCTAATCTAGCTAAATTAATCAAAATTGGCATTCCATGTGGTAGGTTATCCTCATATATAAAATAAAATCATCAGATAACCTTTCTCCAAAAAATGAAAAAAGGATAACAAAAAATGATTTAAAAACAAGTATTAGGCTTCACCTTAATACTGGGATTGGAGCCACTGTAATGTAACTGAAAGAATATATTCATATATATATATATAGAGTACCTCCTTAGTAGCACAATAGAGAAAAGAATGGTAATTTTGAATAACTGTATTTCAACTAGGAGGGCTGTTCACTTAGAACAAAGCCCTCCAGATCATATAATACAGATCGAATCTAATACCGTTGGATGTATGTCAGTAGTATATAAAACAATACATAGTAATAAAGTGCTATAAAAGTTCAGCTTTCTAGCAGATGCCTGAAGGTTTTGTGCCCATATTGACTGGTATTTGGAACTGTTCATAATTCCCTCTATCTTAACTAAGGCCCCAGTTCCAGCTGAAGAAAAACAGCCCCAAGGCATGATGCTGCCACCACCATGCTTCACTGTGGGTATGGTGTTCTTTTGGTGATGTGCAGTGTTGTTTTTGCGCCAAACATATCTTTTGGAATTATGGCCAAAAAGTTCAACCTTGGTTTCATCAGACCATAACACCTTTTCCCACAAGCTTTTGGGAGACTTCAGATGTGTTTTAGAAAAATGTAGCCTGGCTTGGATGTTTTTCTTCGTAAGAAAAGGCTTTCGTCTTGCCACTCTACCCAATAGCTCAGCCATATGAAGAATACGGGAGATTGTTGTCACATGTACCACACAGCCAGTACTTGCCAGATATTCCTGCAGTTCCTTTAATGTTGCTGTAGGCCTCTTGGTAGCCTCCCAGACCAGTTTTCTTCTCGTCTTTTCATCAGTTTTGGAGGGAGCTCCAGTTCTTGGTAATGTCACTGTTGTGCCATATTTTCTCCACTTGATGATGACTGTCTTCACTGTGTTCCATGATATATCTAATGCTTTGGAAATTCTTTTGTACCCTTCTCCTGACTGATACCTTTTAACAATGAGATCCCTCTGATGCTTTGGAAGCTCTCTGTGGACCATGGCTTTTGCTGTGGGATGCGACTAAGAAAATTTCAGGAAAGACCAACTAGAGCAGCTGAACTTTATTTGGGGTTAATCAGAGGCACTTTAAATGATGGCAGGTGTATGCTGACTCCTATGTAACACGATTTGGAATGTAATTGCTTAATTCTGAACACAGCTACATCCCCAATTATCAGAGGGTGTGCAGACTTATGCAACCACATTATTATTTTTTCTTTTTTTTTCTTCCCTCCACCTAAAAGATTTCATTTTGTTTTTCAATTGAGTTGTACAGTTTATAGGTCACATTAAAGGTGGAAAAGTTCTGAAATGATTTATCTTTGTCTCATTTTTTTACAGCACAGAAACCCGACATTTTAGCAGGGGTGTGTAGACTTTTTATATCCACTGTATAGTTGTCATTGTTGGGAACGCTTATGATGTTGGTCACACTTTGCGGCCCGTAGGGCTTCAACTGTGAGCCTTGTGAAGCGAGGCGAGCAGTTGGGGCACGGGGGACTTACGACCCGTACGAATTAGGAGTAAAACCCGTACATGCACTGTGCGCCTCGCAAAAATCCCACTTTAACGGCCGAACCACGGAACTGAAAAGACCTGAAAATAACAACAAATATGCCTCAGATTAACTTCCACACTCACAGCCCAGGGGGAGCCAGGGGGCCTGGAAGGGAGGGTGCAAGCTAATTTGAGGCATATTTCCTGTGTTTTCCCAATTGAGAATCGCCTAAACAAGAAAAAAAAAATGGCTGCCGTAAAAACGCAAAACAACAAAAACAAGCCTGAAGGACGTAAAACTATCCTGAAGCAGTAACACTTAACCCAAGACAGTAACACTCAAGTGCCAGGCCTATAAACTACACAGGGGGAGAGGCTTCATTGCGAGCCATGCGATGAGCGCCGAAGGTGCGCAGAGGGCCCATAGCCTCGCATTCTGTGGGAAACAGCATTGCCAGGCTTACAATTTTACTCCCGTCATTTTTGACGGGCAATTTCCTAGTCGTTTTGTAATTCCTGGTATAGAATGTAACAATGCATGACACTGGTAGCTGGCACATTGCAGTGCCGCGGGTCCCAGGTGTGCACGATGGCAGCCTGCAGGAGAGGATACAGGAAGAAAGGAGTGATGGAGTAACCAAGAGGCCAACGGTGCATCTGTAGAAGATGGAGCAACCAATCTGAACTTCTTGTCCTTTGTGGGTGCGCTCTGTGACGTGCTGTGCGGGCGCTGCTTGTCGCCATCTCTGCTTGTCGCCATCTCTGGCATTATGAGTACATTGTTGGCAAGTAACGTAGATTTAATGGCAAGTTCTGGGTGACGGGGGAGTTTACATTCCTGGAGAGCTATGGCTGCATCATTTGATGCAACATCCTGCTTGTGAAGCATTGTGGTGGAGGATTGTGGTGCCATTTTCATTCATATCAAGTTATCAAACATATGCTCTGGACTTCTGCCTGTTTCCCCCTCTCCCACCCCTCCTTCAACTATGACCTAAAAACACCCCCCCCCCCCCCCCCCTTCATGATTCAGGTCTCAGGATGTGATGTAACAAACACAAAATGGTTTCCTGAGCTCAAATTAGAACCTTGAAAATCCTGACTTTCCCAAAAAATGCTTTATGCCCACGGCTTACACAGTGCCTAATATTGTTAGTTTGTTAGATACCCGACAAACAAGGGCCTTTTTTCTTGAACTGCAATTAAACCGTTAAAGTGACAGTACAGGGACTGTTGTTAAAAACTAGCATTTTCTTACAGTAACCTGGCAGCTTATTGTTGACAGCCTTTCTGATCCACCCTCCAAGGTGGATAGGCTACTGCCTATTATGAGGTTACTCCTCTCCCTGCATTATTTTCAGTCTAAAGCCATATGAAATTAACAAGAATGAACATGTGCAAACCCCCAGGAGTAACTGGGCTGGCTGGTCTGTATGTGCTTATTAGAAAACAATACAGTCCCATACCTAGGCTCTCATTCAATTGCAATTTGGCCAATTGAATAGGGCTCTAAATAAGCACATAACATATTGTTTTAAAGAAGTTTTTAATTATTAAACATCTATCCAAAAGCAAGTCTTTCACTAACTAAAAACTTCTTTAAAAAAAAATATACTATGTGCATATTTAGAGCCCTATTCAATTGGCCAAATCGCAATTGAATGAGACCCCTAGAGAGTAATCATCAAATATTGGCAATAATCATCCACAAGAAAGAGATAACAGACTATGTTTAGTGGGTGGATCAGAAAGGCTTGTGCATATTAATAGCATATGACTGGTAAAGTACTTGTACTATATATTATATCACATTAGGGAGCTTTGCTGTGTTCATATAACTCTATACTACCTATTAGTATCACACTGGATCACTACACAACATGTCTGGACTTTGCTGCAGAGCTTTAGAAATAAAACATTTTGGGATTTATTTCTTGGACTGAATAAAGTAAATATAAATAGTTGGGCTTGGTCGGCCAAGCCCTTATTGACTCTGCTAACCTCCCAGTGACTCGGCATTACAGATATGTATTGTATTCTATGTACAGTAATATTCGCTGGTACAATTACCATTCACATTATTATTGGTTTCTATGAGGCGATGATTTATTCCCACCTGTCGCTGCTCTCAGTCCCCCCTTGTAGACCCCTCCTGTAGTCTCTCTCCCATTGGCTCGCTCCGGACGCTCCACCCCCGGACTCCAGCTACCAGCATGCCCCGCACAGCACGTGGTGTCAGTATCCATCATGGCGTCCGGCTGTATGATCGGTCCATCTATCCTGAACAGTGACCTGGCCCGGCTGGGCACCGAGTGTGAGCGGATGATACAGAGTGGAGCCGACTACCTGCACCTGGACGTTATGGACGGGTGAGAGGGAGGGATAGAGGGGCAATGGCAGGGGATAGGGGGGCAATGGCAGGGGATGAGGGGCAATGGCAGGGATAGAGGGGCAATGGCAGGGGACGAGGGGCAATGGCAGGGGACGAGGGGCAATGGCAGGGGACGAGGGGCAATGGCAGGGATAGAGGGGCAATGGCAGGGATAGAGGGGCAATGGCAGGGGATAGGGGGGCAATGTCAGGGATAGAGGGGCAATGGCAGGGGACGAGGGGCAATGGCAGGGGACGAGGGGCAATGGCAGGGGACGAGGGGCAATGGCAGGGGATAGAGGGGCAATGGCAAGGGATAGAGGGGCAATGGCAGGGGACGAGGGGCAATGGCAGGGGACGAGGGGCAATGGCAGGGGACGAGGGGCAATGGCAGGGGACGAGGGGCAATGGCAGGGGACGAGGGGCAATGGCAGGGGACGAGGGGCAATGGCAGGGGACGAGGGGCAATGGCAGGGGACGAGGGGCAATGGCAGGGGACGAGGGGCAATGGCAGGGGACGAGGGGCAATGGCAGGGGACGAGGGGCAATGGCAGGGGACGAGGGGCAATGGCAGGGAATGAGGGGCAATGGCAGGGATAGAGGGGCAATGGCAGGGATAGAGGGGCAATGGCAGGGATAGAGGGGCACTGGCTGGGGACGATCGGCAATGGCAGGGGACGAGGGGCAATGGCAGGGATAGAGGGGCAATGGCAGGGATAGAGGGGCAATGGCAGGGATAGAGGGGCAATGGCAGGGGATAGAGGGTCAATGGCAGGGGATAGAGGGTCAATGGCAGGGGATAGAGGGGCAGTGGCAGGGGATGAGGGTCAATGGCAGGGATAGAGGGTCAATGGCAGGGGATAGAGGGTCAATGGCAGGGGATAGAGGGTCAATGGCAGGGGATAGAGGGTCAATGGCAGGGGATGAGGGGCAATGGCAGGGATAGAGGGTCAATGGCAGGGATAGAGGGTCAATGGCAGGGGATAGAGGGTCAATGGCAGGGGATAGAGGGGCAATACGGGACTGTGTAATTTAGAGCAATATTAGGGGGTGCAGACCCTCGGGGTGAGGGACCTGACAGATGGTGGTGGGTGAGCTGTGGTCATGTGACTGAGCTGGGGTCTTGGGTCAGTGCGTGGGAGTCTGGGGGCAAGTCATTTAGACGTGGTACCCAGGGGTGGGGTACAGCACATGGAGGACTGTGGAAGTAGGAGCTTGTGGTGAGGGCTTAGGATCACAGGAGGAGGGGGGCAAGGTGGTAAGTAACTTGGAAAGAGCAGGCACGGGGAGGGTCTAGGATTGTGGAATATAAGGAGTCTGGGGCAGTGCCAGGGGGCATGGGGTGAGTGGCACCCTGGGGCATGGGGTGAGTGGCACCCTGGGGCATGGGGTGAGTGGCACCCTGGGGCATGGGGTGAGTGGCACCCTGGGGCATGGGGTGAGTGGCACCCTGGGGCATGGGGTGAGTGGCACCCTGGGGCATGGGGTGAGTGGCACCCTGGGGCATGGGGTGAGTGGCAACCTGGGGCAGGGGGCCATGGAGTGACTGGGGCAGTAACGGGAGGGCTTGGGGTACCTGAGGCAGTGGAGGTGATAGTGTTACATTGCCGGATACTGATTTCAAGCTAGGATTACAGTGTTTGAGACGAGCCGCGTGTGTGTGAGGTAATAAACTAACATTAGCAGCTGCGCAAGTCACGAGCATAAAGGTAATTATAAGTAAAATCTGAATCCTAGCAAACACTCCTTGTGATTCGTGCCACACTTATTACTGACTTGGAGCCTGTGGGGTGTGCTTTGCTAATACCTATCTATATATTCGGGAGTGCAGACATTTCTTGGCTCGCTCAGTGATAGATACATTTATATCATTTGACGCCTCCTCCCTTCCCAGGAGGGCAGCTTACTAGTATATTTGCATACCCTACATACCCCTTAATGCCCTGAAAAGGAAGTATTGCTGTCATGGCAGCTTCAAGGCACAAGCAGAGTCTGCGGATACGTGTTTATATTCATGACATGTTCGTTTGATGTTTTGCTACTTTATAGTCGCACTTTAATAAATATAACATTCTCAGCGCAGTGTCACATGCTGCTGTGAATGCTGAGCTCTTATGTCTCTATCTTGTGACCTGACGGTTATTCTGAGCTCTCCTGACTTCTGGCGGGGGTCTCCTCTCATTTATTCCTGTGTGTGTGACCCTGGGGGGCAGTGATGTTATCAGCCCTCAAATAACATGTGGAGCTGTAGTTGTGCTGATCGTCCACATGGTGGCGATAAAGTTCTACAAATAGCCTTTTTTTATAACCAGTGCTGAGGCTCCAAATAATTAATTTAAAACTATAACATTTACTTTATCAATTGAATGTTATTAAAAAGGGAACGTGCACAGAACAAGCAACGAGGTGCACTGTTTACCTGTGAATCAAACTTTCTGATCCACCCACTAAGGATAAAGTGAAATATCTAATGGATAATTATTAGACCCCCCAACATATCCCATAGAGCTATACAGGGGTCGGGCACAAGGCAAATACAATATAACCTCATTACATAGACTGGAGGGCCCAGTATTTAAGCTTCAATCAATCAAACATACATAGAACTTGTTTCAAAATGATTACTTATTACACCCAGGGCTCTGAAGGTGCTATGTTCAGTCTAAAGCCATATGATAATGAAGACTGCACATGCTATTTTTAATGGCGTTCAATTGATAAAGTGCGTGGGATTACGTTAAATCTAGAGGCACATACAGAAGACACTAAAGAAGGCTTCAGTATAAAGAATATGGTAAAATAATTTGAACCGAGCAGCAGCTACTTCTTTGCTGGAGCAGGTGGCGACGTAGCCTGACACAAAGCTGTCAGCTCTGACTATGAGGCAGACATGACCAACACAGAATTTTGGGCCAAGGAGTCCTGGGACTAAACCTAGCTGGGTGATGAGACTTTTGGGATCAATAAGTCGGGCTTACTTCCCGCTATTACATTTGTCAACCCCTGGATGGCACCCTAGCTGAAACTTAGGAGCCAGGGATTGGATATATATTGAAATATATCTATAATAAGGAGTAATTTTAATTAAAGGATCCTTTGAGGCAGAGACAGCTCCCTTAAAGGGCCACTGTAATTAGCAGTTGTGCTGTGCCCTAAAAGATCAATGACAGCCACATGTAAACCTTTCTCTTGAATCGATGTGTGTATATGCCTTTTAGTTTGGGCTAGCAGAGTGTTTGACCCGTATGTGGCCTGTGCGGTGTCATGCTGGGCTCTGAGATACAATATTGTTATTTATTTGTACTCCTTTGGCTCAAATTCAGGTTCCAAGATATTTTCTTGTACTCGGCTGGCCGCTACCTTTAGTAATCAGAACTTCCCAGTGTTGAGAGCTTTGGTATTATTTGTGCAGCTCTGCAGAGTTGGCTGCACACCCTCCATTCCTATATTATGGATTGAATTACTGATGACGTTCTCATGTTTCAGGCATTTTGTCCCCAATATCACCTTCGGACATCCGGTGGTGGAATGTCTCCGGAAGCAGCTGGGAAGAGACCCGTTTTTTGGTAAGAATTCCCTCCATTATGGTCCTCATCGTGCAACTGAATAATGGTAGCAATATGCCAAGAAAATGTACAATAAGATACCTTAAATAGCTCATATTTACAGCAATATTCTGAAATTGGACAGCAGTGCAATGTAAACTGCACACATGCAATGTCATTGTTTGCCCTGGAAGGCTCCTTGTGTTTGACTTTTCTTATTTTAATATTAAGAGATATTCTAGTCCCCTTCTACATAATAATGTCCTAAAAATAATAGTTATACATCCAGGGAATGCACCCAATCCATGTCTCCCATGATACTTTGCTAATGTGCTGGGATTAATGCTTTCACTCTCATCCCATGTACCCAGATATGGTTATTTAAACCTGAAAGCACATAAGGTTATACAGTGCCTTGCAAAAGTATTCACCCCCTTGGCATTTTTCGTGTTTTGTTGCCTCACAACCTGGAATTAACTTGGATTGTTTGAGGATTTTACATCATTTAATTTACAGAACATGCCACAACTTTGAAGATGTATTTTTTATTTTTATTGTGAAGCAAACAACAAATAGGACAAAATAACAGAAAAGTCAATGTGCATAACTATTTACCCCCCTAAAGTCAATACTATATAGCGCCACCTTTTGTGCCAATCACAGCTCCAAGTCGCTTTGGATAAGTCTCGATGAGCTTGCCACATCTTACCACTGGGATTTTTGCCTATTCCTCCTTGCAAAACTGCTCCAGCTCCTTCAAGTTGGATGGTTTGCGCTTGTGATCAGCAATCTTTAAGTCTGACCACAGATTTTCTATTGGATTGAGGTCTGGGCTGTGACTCGGCCATTCCAACACATTTACATGTTTCCCCTTAAACCACTCAAGTGTTGCTTTAGCAGTGTGTTTGGGGTCATTGTCCTGCTGTAGGGTGAACCCCCGTCCGAGCCTCAAATCACGCACAGAGTGGTACAGGTTTTGCTCAAGAATATCCCTGTATTTAGCACCATCCATCTTTCCCTCAACTCTGACCAGTTTCCCAGTCTCTGTGCTGCCTCTCTGATTAATGCCCTCCTTGCCCGGTCCGTGAGTTTTGGTGAGCGGCCGTCTCTTGGCAGGTTTGCTGTTGTGCCATGTTCTATCCCTTTGGTTATGATAGATTTGATGGTGCTCCTGGGGATCATCACATTTGGGTATTTCTTTATAACCTAACCCTGACTTCTCAACAACAAAGGGAAAAGGAAAATATTGTAAGAGGGTGATTTTTCATTAATGAACATAATTTATGATATGTATGACTGACTACAAATCAATGTACTTTTGTATTATTTATATCTTTTTGTGTTTTGTGTCTGTTTTAACTAAAAAATAATAAAAATATTTGAAATTAAAAGGGAAAAAAAAAGCAAAAGGAAACCTTCCTTTAGCAAATTCCAACAGCCTGTAGGGAACTTAGAGATCTAGGTGGGGTTTTAAGTGGTATTGGGATGGCAATCTTATATATTTCAATTCTTATAAATGCTTGATGGTATTAAAATGTATAACTTAGGTGATCACGATGGGTATTTACATTCTCACCTTGTCTAAGTTATTTATTGTTTTATGTAGATTTGTCAAATTATCCCATTGTAATCAAAACTGTCTCAGAAGTCCCAATGATCTAATGCGAGAGATTCCTTATACTTGTCTCATCTAGCTCATGTAGATATTAGTGGCTTGCCAGGCTTATCATCCAAGTGCCTCCTAAGCCTTGATGTAAAGTGATATTGTGATTGGGTCAGGAAAGCTCAATTATAAGCTCTGAATCTATGGGGGTTCTTTCCTACACGCTTATCTGGGCATCTATTATACCAGGATGGTCAGTGCAGCGGGGACCAGATCAGGATGGTCAGTGCAGCGGGGACCAGATCAGGATGGTCAGTGCAGCGGGGACCAGATCAGGATGGTCAGTGCAGCGGGGACCAGATCAGGATGGTCAGTGCAGCGGGGACCAGATCAGGATGGTCAATGCAGCGGGGACCAGATCAGGATGGTCAGTGCAGCGGGGATCAGATCAGGATGGTCAGTGCAGCACTTGGGACTTCAGTGATCCTCACACAAACCTGTATCCCTCATATACATATAGCAGTATTGTCCTATCAGTAATATGACCTGTACCTGTAGGGCGCGCTTTTTATCCTCCATCTCATGATGAACGGACTCCCAATATCAAAGGGTATCCAGACATACAAGGGTTACACAAACATATATCAATGAGTCTCTAATATGTATATAGTGGTGTTGCCTGGACTTGGTTCCTATATCTGATAGTACCGTGAGTTAATATACTGACTCTTAGTGATCCACCATGCATATAGGGTGCACAATCACTGAGTCTCTAGGAGCACAGCGTCTGACGTCATAAGAAGGCGCACTCTAGTGCCTGAGCAGACTTCTACAGAGACCCTTTATATTAAAACTAGCGACTTGCCCGTCAAAAATGACGGGGCAATAAAATTGTAAGGCAGGGAATGCTGTTTGGGCCAGACATTAATTTGATTGGTGGTCTGAGATCCTTCGGCGCTCATTGCGAGGCTGTTTTATTTATTTTTCTGATAGGTGCTTTTGCTGTCGGCGCTGATCTGCTTTTTGTGCTTATTGCAAGGCCTTGTGTGCTATGAGCAGTGTTGGCGCTCGTTGTGAGTGGCGCAGTGAATGAGTTTTGTGTATATTGTGAGATTTTTTTGTTTGGTCTTTGTGTATTTTGTTTTTATATGCTAATGAAATAGGTAAAGTATATTCATTTATTAATTATTTGGAAGTAATATATGCAGGAAGCATTGTGATAAAGAGCTGACAATCTGTTTTGATGTTCCTGCAGCATACAATGTGTGTTTTCAGTGCTGTGGAGCTGGTAAGTGTCAGCAATGTCTGCAGTGTGTAGTGTAAATAGGCTGCGTGCGCGAGGGGAAGCCGTTAGGGTAGCATTGTAGTTAGTGTTGTAAAATGGCGGCGAATGTGTATGTGGTACTCGGCTGTGGATGATGTTGCGTCCTTGGTAAGAGTATCTTGAACCTTGTATGGGTTTTTTAAAAATCCGTCTGTGCTTGGTGGTGTTTTGCGTGTTTAGGGTACTGTAGCCTCTTTAATTTTTTTCGGCGGCCATTTTTTCTCTCGCTTAGGGGATTTTCATGTGTCTAAACTCGGGAATTGGGACTTAAATTGAGGTGTAACTTCACTTGCCGAGGTCCTGGGTGCCCCCCCCTTGTTGTGGGTAAGCATTTTATGTATTTTTTGTGAGTATTTATTGTGTTTTTAATGTTTTCAGGTGTGCGCGGATCGGCCATTAAGGTCGAATTTTTGCAAAGTTGTAATGTTGTTTTTTTTTTCTAAGTACCGCGGTTCGTATTTTTTTGTGTAAGTCTGTATATAGTGATTGCGTATTAGATCTATTTTGGTAAAATGCCGCTTGTGTGGGTGTTTGTAACCGCGTGTGAGGCGCCGTAGAGCCTCCACCTCCGCAAATGCAGCCCCTCGCTTCGCGAGATGACGACTCGTAGTTTGACAACTATTATATGTGATAACTGACCTAAGTGTTTGCAAATCTTAACATCATTTTATTAACAAGTGCTTAAATATCTTTTTTTTTTTTTTACTAACTGAAACCTTCCAAATAGTCCCTACAAAGGTCTGCCCCCAGCAGGTCCTGCATAGTCTCTGGCTAGTATATCTGGTACTACAAGCACAGATATTTTTTTTATAACTTATATGATATGTTTTTTTTTTAACTTATTCTTTGGGTGACCATCCCCTTCAATGGAAAAAAAAGGTGTTATACTGATTACTGTCCCTTGTCTTGTACCCCTCTTAGTTACAAAGATCTTCTTACTTTGAGTATACCGGTGTTACTTTCTTTTTACTCAGTACAATAGGTACATGGTCTTGTGACTTGCCAACCCCACCTCACCGGGAGTTCCCTCTTCTCTACAGATTTGCACATGATGGTGGCCAAACCAGAACAGTGGGTGAAACCGATGGCAGCTGCCGGTGGCAACCAATACACCTTCCACCTGGAGGCCACGGATAACCCTGGGGCTCTCATCAAGGAGATCCGGGAGAGTGGGATGAGGGTGAGTGGGAAAGCTTAGAGACCTCACACAATCCTATTTCTTCTATATTTTAATTATACATTGATCGTTGTGTATTTGATATTAAACCCAGCCTCCATGGAAATATTCGTCTCCACCTTGATAATGTTGATAAGTGGATGTTGGTAATTGATAGCCTTCCTCAACAAGCAAAAGCGAGCCTCTAAAGCAGTGGTTCCCAAACCTCATCTCAAGGGCCTCCATACAGATCAGGATTTAGATTTAACGCTGTGTGAACACACATGTGGAAACTAGCCTGTTGAATACTAAATTTCCTTACCTGTGTTCCTGGGGGTCCTCCGAGTGTTTTGGGATCCACTGCTCTAACACAATATGTCTCCAGCCAATGTAGATCACTGTTGGTGGTACATATTAGGTCTTAAAATTTTAGCAGCAACTGGACAGACCTGGCCATCTCACCCTATTGACCTACAGTGATGGCAGCTGAGACTGAACATTGACAGTAAGATTGATTGTTGCTTTTATTTTATTTTTTTAAAATGCCCTTTTAAGAACTAAGCCTGCACACCATTGGTAACTGGATCTGGTTGTGTGTAATTTCCTCAGGTGGGGTTGGGTATAAAGCCCAACACTACAGTGGAGTGCTTGGCCCCGTGGGCAAATCAAATCGATATGGCTTTGGTTATGACTGTGGAGCCAGGCTTTGGAGGCCAGAAGTTCATGGACAACATGATGCCCAAGGTAAGATGATTTACTTCCTGTGATGGTGTCTTAGAGAGCCTGGATTGCACTGTGCAAAATACACCGGAAATCAATGTATTACGAGGAGCAAATCGCTATTTTTTTTTAAATGTTTGCATAGATGTAATTGCATTTACCAGTAAAATCATTACCCCCCCCCCCCCCCCCCCCCCCTTTTTTTTTCCAGCTATAAAGTCTAGTTTGCTCCAGTACAAAGTTCTTACTGTACCTTTAAGTTGCTCTGTCCCTATTTATGACTTCTATATTGAAGGTGTTCATGTTTCCTCTCCATATTAGGTGCAGTGGCTCAGGTCACAGTTCCCATCTCTGGATATTGAGGTGGACGGAGGTGTAGGACCTGACAACATTCACAGATGTGCCGAGGTGAGAACTAGCAGTCGTGGAGGTCCTCCTTGAAAACAAAAGGCCCATTTCTGCACTCCTTCCTATCTACTTAAGCTGGTCTTATGTCTGTAAATTCCTTACCATCAGTTCGTCGGTAGAAAATCATGTTGTTGTTTACATTATTAGAATTAACTTGTCATTTTAGTTAAGGCCCGGTAACCCTCCCATAAGAATCTGCATCAATAATAAGGCCGGATCTGTAACTGATGGTGTTGGGGTAATAAAATGTTTTTATTCCTTTTTTCCATTGGGAAGTCATAGGGTTTGATTCCCTGGTGTTCCACTTGTTTTTTTTTTAAACATACTTATTTTCCAATGACATTCATATGTAGTACATAGTCAATTAAAAAAAAGTGATAGTTACCTCCATATTACCATGTTTTTTATATAACCTAAACGCATATTTCTGATCTTATAAAGAAGAGAAAAAAAAACTTTGTGGAATTGAATCCAGGACCTTCACCACCCCCAGACTGCAGCCTTACCTGCCGTCCTATCTATTCTGATGCCTGATTCTAATTAATATTCATTATGTACCGTGTGGTACAGAGCTCCCATTACTCATTCAGACAGAGGCAACTCCCTGAAATAGCCTGACTTCTAATAACTACAGCATATTTTTTTTCAACAGAAAATACTATCTCACACTAATGGTGTGTGAACATATGTTGACTTATTGCACCTAAATCTTCTAGCAGCATCTTTATAGTTCATAGAAATTATAACTACCACTCAAAGTACTTCTTACCTCTACTCATTTTATTACTCTAACCTTATGTTCTGTGGCATCCTCCTGTTGTTGCCCTGCAATGGGATAGGACGTTCCTGCTGATACTTAGGGGTCTGACCCAATCAATAACTTACAGATTTTATTCAGAAGTTTGATCTTTCCTATAAATTCCCTGCAACTTGTATAAAAGGAGCTTGGAGATGGTGACCTTGTTCTTGATGCTTCCTCCTCAGGCTGGTGCAAACATGATCGTGTCTGGCAGTGCCATCATGAAGAGTGACGACCCGCGCTCCGTCATTAACCTGTTAAGGAGTGCATGTTGTGAAGCTGCTCAGAAACGCTCGCTGGATCGGTGAACTTAGGAGAACTTACCATATCGGGTTGTGATGCCCACCCTTGGTCACTGAGGAATCCTTCCAGATACAACGTGCAGGCCTGGGACTGACCAGGAAGGTGATGAATAGACCTCCTGAAGCAATGTCTAAACCGTTCTCCATTAAGAAATGGGTTACATTCAGTTTTGCAATATCATTCTTTTTGTGTTGTTCACAGTTTCTGGTCGTTGCCCACCATGGGAACATTCACGTTTTTACTTTTTTCCCTGTTTTTATGGAAAGTAATAAAACCAAAAAAAAAAACACTTTCCCTATGGAACAAAAAGTTGTGTTTTATACCAGCGTCTTTAGGATTAGAGACATGAAACTCCCAAATGTTTATCATGTGCTCATTTACATGTCACACTGTTTTCTATACAAAGTATGACAAGTAAAGCGCACTAGTGTTATTATGCACGTTCCGGACCTGGTGGAAGAAACATTAAATATGATAGGGTGGTTCTTCTTTTACTGGACATTTAGAGCAAGGACTTTTTTTTTTTTTGTGTCTACTCCTTTTAGATGTTATAAATTCTACCTTTTACACCAGTGCAGAGGTTAAACACAAAACACCAAGGAGTCAATATAGGCCTAAATGGGGATAGAAGAAACAGAGACCAATGTAAATAAAGTTAATTAGGGAAGATTAACACTGACACTGCCAGTGCACGGTAGAAAATAGGCAAAGCCAATGAGCCAGATTGAATTGCAAGCCCGCATCTCGGGGGATACAGGCCTGTCTGCGGACTCCCGTTCAGCTCAGATTCCAGTGCTATTCAATAGTTTCGGGCAGAAAGCAGACTCCATAAACCATGCACTGGTCCACAGTTCAGGGCGGGAATATGATCAATTAAGCGAGACTGTAATCTGCCAACAGGTAATGAGACCACCATCATTACATTGATAAAACATGAAGGTTACATGCCAGTCACTTAGGTATGCGATGGGACTCGCAAACCCTCAAAATATTAAAATGGATGCCAATACTGTTCTAGACCATGTGGGTGGCCTGATATGTATTAACTCATTGATTCCCGAGATTGATATAACTCCAGAATTAAATCTAAAAGTACATTTATTTTCCTGCCTATTTGCGAGTGTGAGACTGTTGTGCAATTCTAATATCTTTCATAGATTTCCCTGTTATTTACAGTGCAGTATTGATTTATTTTATTTACAGTGATGTAGACAGGGGTTAAACCAGTTTGCGCGTCCTCTAGCATTCATAGAATTTCTCCTACATTTGCAGTTTACGGGTGTGAAAAGTTGCAGAAATGAAAGATCAAAGGCTTCAGAAGGCTGTAAGTTCCAGGTTAAACAATCACAAATTTTTCAAAGACGCCAATTGCCTAGCAAATTAACTTACGATTGCCCAATTAAATCAGGCCCTGAGTGTCTTCTGTCCCACCTCGGCCTGTATCTTGTTTAGCTTGATCTTCAGTTTAAACGTCTCCACTGATGCAAATATATAACGTATAACACCCAACCCATATTGCTTGTGACTTGTCACTATAGTGTTTTTATTTTTTTAAACCTCATTCTTGATGAAAACTAAGTTATGGGACGTGACTAGTTGGCCAGTTACGTCTCCATGTTTGTGGCCAAATGAAATTCAAAAAAAGCAGTTTCCTTTATCCACAGACATGCAGAATGCTAAGTTCAAGAACCAATGAAACGCTGAGCTTTGTTATATAGTCTCCCCCTGCTCCTATCCCCTAACATATAGAGGACGTGTAGCCCTAAAGGCAAGTGTGAAAACATTTACACATTTGATCCTCTTAAAGTGATCTCACAAATGATTTTACGCTTTAACAGTCTGCATTTGACGTTCTTTTGTTTGTGTATCCTTACTGAGCTAGTTATAGTCTTAGGATCACTGTAGCGCTTGGACAAAAGGGTTGCATTTGTTTAATAAAAATCAATATTCGAAAAAACAAAACTAAACTGGAGTGTTATAGACTTTAGCTCTGCTTCTCTATCCTGTATGGAGGCACCCAAGAGCACTGTTCTGATAGGAGGAGTCTTTATCTAATGCACTGCCCGCAAACCTACCCTCTACAGGAGAAAAAGAAAGACCCTGGACAGCACAGTGGTAGAGAGAAGCACATGTGCTGGGAAGTACACTACAAAATTCAAATGTAACATTCTTTATATAAATGTGTATACCTCTTTAAGGGACTCTCACTCCAAGAGGAAGCTCATCTTTTAAAAGAGCATTAAAAACTGGATATACATTGTACTATCACTTTTACTTTATAGTAAATCATTTTTGAAATATTCAGAATTGGTTATGCTGCCCCATTACGCCAATGTGTGGCTCACAATGAATAAGGGGGGAGCGGGGTCTAACTGCCAGATAACATTGGGGATCTTTATTTTGGTCACTACCCAGACAAGCAAATTATAATCCTGATTAGCATAACAAAAAGGCTAATTAATGTGTTATCTGCTCATTTGCATGTAAATCTGTGGATAACAGTCAGTTTTTAAATACTGTTTAAGAATGACCTAAAAATACAAAACTTGATCTTGGGGTGACAGCGTCCCTTTAAAGCTTGGATCAGCGTATACATGACAGAAGGTGCTTTTTTTTTTTTTTCTTTGCTACAGAGTCCTGAACTCGTCACGCACTCCGCTAGTTCGGAAATGGCAGGGAATGCGCCATCTCCATTGAATTCAGCCCACACGCCACCTACAGAAATAACTTTAATACAATAGAAAACATGTAGACAAGCTTATGGCCTGGGTAATTACAATTCTCCATTTGTACTGTGCTTAACCCCCTTCAGTACCGCTTTTGTTTTATTCACAATGTGTGATTATTGCAACGGGCTGACCATATTCCAGCCATCCGAAGGGGTTAAACCTTTTTTTGTGCACATCAGGTAACGGAGTAGACAGTGGTACAACATGAAACTAACAGACAAAAAAATGGCTAAACACCAATGCAATGCCCTGAATACAATACTGCCGGGCGAAGGGTTACAGGTCCTGGCAAACGAATCCTGACTACTGGGATAAATGAATTCTTCCACTACCTCACCCCTTCTCACAATACATTTGGCATGTAACAGCTAAGTGTTCCCATATGTGAACAGCATTGTAGCAGAGCTGTACTACACCTTTAAATGCAAGAACTAACCATCAGAGGAAAACTAAACTAAATTGCCTCATACTTGGAGTATCACTGAACATGTGCTTGAGTTGTCATCTTTGGGCACACTCAAGAAGATACGCTTTGTGGCATCGCTAGCCTGCAGCAATTTGTTACTGGCGAGTGTGCGTTGCTTCCTTGGAATCCCAGCCTGCTGGGTAGAGTGCTTAGTCACCTAGGCACAGGGCGGCTGGCAAGTCACTTGCAGGTCATTACCTGAAGGGTAGTTAGGCCCATCTGCGCCTACCTGAAAAAAAAAAGATAGGCATGTTATACATACAGGCATCAACTATTGATAAAAGAACTCATACGGGGTGCCATGTTTCAAAGCAATGACCTAATGGCACACTCTCAAGGAATGGGATTCACACTACCAGTGCAATGCTGATCGCAAAAAAAAGACTAACATGATGTGTGACTGAGCAGCATGAGACACTGGTAGTGTGAAGTCCCTCCCCTGTGAATGTTTCGCCTTCGCTCACAGCTGTGAAACATGGCACCGTACATGACAAATAGCTTGAAGAAAGGGAGAGGTTCCAGCAGCTGACAATCTGTTACTCTGGGGGCTCCTTAGAAGTCAAGTGTAAACTTTATATGACAAATTATAGCAGGGAGGTTAAAATGTATATGAATATTTTAACCATGTTTAATTAAACAAAAAAATTGCTTATTTAGGATGAGGAAGGAGATCTTTATCACAGTGTATCTAAAATTTCCTGCCACTTGCCAAAGTATTCCCATTTCTTTGAACCCCGTGTCAATGGAGAGCTCACAGATTTAAAAAAATCCTCAATAAAGACCTCTTAAAACTATTTGGTGGTCCTTGAAGATGGAAAAGATATTACTATATATAGGTTCTACGTAAACCCGACTGTCCAATAAATAGGTACTGTATCATAATGTCCATCACTGACATTGCA